>PITA01001999.1:0-95362 GCA_004023965.1 Spilogale gracilis
ACGGAGGAGGTTGTGAGAATCTCTGATTTGTGGCCAGTCAGAAGCACAGGTAGCAACCTGGACTTGACATTGGCACCCTGTGTTGGAGAGGGGTTGTTGGCCCTCCAATCTGTAGCCACATATCAGAAGCACAGGTGACAACCGGGGCTTGTGACTGGCTTGTGAAATGGAGAGCAGTCCTGGGGGACTGAACCCTTTACCTGTGGGATCTGATGCTCTCTGTCTGAGTGGAGAGTGTCAGAGCTGAATTCGCAAACACCCTGCTGGTGTCCTTCCCTCTTGCTGCTCCCCTGCAGGCGCCCTGGGAATGTTTCCTGGAGTGTTTGGGTGAAACCAATCCAACAGACTTGCCCCCCCCCGCCCCGCATCCATACATAAAAGATAGAGCTGATGATCCTCCTCCATTTTTAGGTAACACGGAAGCACTGAGTATTTACTACAAGCCAGGGTCTCTGTAAATATTTTAGATACAGTGTCTTGCTTAATCTCAACAGCACCACAGAGATAAGCCTGGTCTCCCCCTTTTACAAATGAGGGCAGTGAGACTCTGAGACAGCTGTTTTCAACAGAACATGCTGGTGGCGCCACGTGGAATTCAGTCGGCTGGACCCAAGTTCATACATATAAACAATTCACTGGAGGGTAGCTGTCCAACTTTAAACATATATAAAAACTTTTTGGATGTTGACAATAATGTTATTAGAAACCCACTAACCCAAATTTTTTTAAAGTTTTTATTTATTTGAGATAGAGAGGAAGTGAGGCAGAGACCATGGGGGGGCACTGAGGGAGAGGGACAAGCAGGCTCCCCACTGAGCAGGGAGCCCGACACGGGGCTCCATCCCAGGACCCTGAGACCAGGATCTGAGCCGAAGGCAGATGCTTAACCAACTGAGCCAGGCAGGCGCCCCGAAAACTTTTTTCTAGCATGTAAATCTCTATGAAATTTGAAGAGCCTCTCATACATCTCAACTACATTCTTTGTGTGATCTGGACCACTTAGAAGTTGCTTCGACTTTGGGAATTAAGGATTTCAAAATTTTATTATCATCATTTCAAATCACAATCCTCTTTCCATTCTCTCCTTAGCAAGAATCACATAAAGACCTGATGAAAGTTTTATTTTACTGAAAGGTTTTAATCTTTTTATATACTTAAAAGTGTAGGAAGCAACTTCTGTGAAGGATTGGAACTGAAAAGTTGAAAACTTTGTGTTTTATTAAATAATGGTGAGTAAGTTATGAAATAATTTCCTGGGGCGCCTGGGTGGCATCTGCCTTTGGCTCAGGTCATGATTCCAGGGTACTGGGATCGAGCCCCACATCATGGTCTCTGCTCAGCGAGGAGTCTGCTACTCCCTTCCCCTCTCCTTCTGTGCTCTTTCTCTCAAATAAATAAAAATCTTAAAAAAAATAATTTCTAAAGGGAGATTAATATAGAAGAGGTACAACTTTTATACTTGTTTGAGGCCTTCTGGGAATTTAATGTCGAACCTACAGCACATCAGCGGGGAAGTTTTCTGCCATTTTCACTACTTTAACTGGCGATTTAAGGATCTAACCCCATTAGGTCTTTAGTATTTTTGTGTTACTGGCTACCAGTATTGACAGACTCCCATGAGTCGGGCACTGGCCAAATTCTCTACTTTCTGATCTCATTTAGTGCTCTCCACAATCAGAAGTAACTGTCATCACGAATGTACAGATGAAGAAACTGGGACTCATTCGCAATAGATGACATGCGCTGCGCATTTGCTGTATCGCACCACTTCACCAGCAACTGTGACCACATCTTATGCTTGTAACAAACCTGTGAGGCAGCTAGAGTTACTTCTATGCCCATTTTACAGATGAGGAAACTAAGAGTCAAAGAGTTTGTTAACTTGCCCACACTCAGAAAGCCAATACAAAGTGAAGCCAAGATTCTTCAGGTCCTTGCTGTCCCAGGGAGCTTGTTTTTACAAAACAGATATGTAAGGCATTTTCCTCTGGATTCTCAGTAAGTGTGAAGCAGGCCCTGGGAGCTGCACTTAAAAGTGAACTCTCCTGGGTGAATGTGTCGCAAATGATCTAGAACACTGGGAATTACTGAACAGGCCACATGTGGCAACCCTCTCATTGGAGAAGGGATTCCTTTATTATAGGGGAGTTTGGACTGGAGGATCCTAAGTTACCTTCAGAGTTGCTGGAGCTAGAACCAGGAAAATAAAATGCTGAGCTGCTAGGAATTTGATAGGATGGACTAGAAACTTCTGTGAACTACTCCACTTGAAAAAAAAAGTTGTATCGCCATCTGGTGGACTGCCTAAAAGTCTTTTATTTACACTCCACCCTAAAATCATAGAAAGATTTTCTCATTTAATTCTGATACCTTCTGCTTTACAGACCCAGAATCAGACTGGTAAGCTAGGTGGCGCGCACACCGCTTAGGCCCCACGTCCAGCGATTCCCAGCATGCTGCTTCTCATAGGCTTGAACTGCACAAGACTGATCACATTCTAATCAATTACAAATGTTCCAAGTTCTCTCTCCAGCAAGCAATTAGGGGGTTTAAGTTCTGGACAGCTGTCACAGTGAAACAAAGTTCCCAGGTACTCGGGTACTATGCTTCTCAAAGGACAGGGCGCTGTGTTAAAAATGCAGAACTCGGGGCGCCTGGGTGGCTCAGTTGGTTGGGCGACTGCCTTCGGCTCAGGTCATGATCCGGGAGACCCAGGATCGAGTCCCACATCGGGCTTCCTGTTCGGCGGGAAGCCTGCTTCTCCCTCTCTCAGTCCTTCTGCTTGTGTTCCCTCTCTGGCTGTGTTTCTCTCTGTCAAATAAATTAAAAAAAAATCTTAAAAAAAAAAAACAACGCAGAACTCTTGGCTCTGTCTTATTGCCCGTAGCTATGGACTGACGATGGGATCGTGGATGTGTCACACCCTGCGGTGTCTGTCCCAGCCCAACCAGGTCCCACACAGAAGCCTCATGTGTGTGCATCTGATTAGCAAGACCTAAATCACATCTGAATCTCTGGCTGTAGTTCAGTTAGGGAAATGCAGTGTTCATGTTCATTACAGGTTTTCACTTTCTTGCCTCTGTCACCCAGGAAGGCATATTAGAGGAAAAGAAAAGAAAAGAAAAGAAAAGAAAAGAAAAGAAAAGAAAAGAAAAGAAAAGAAAAGAAGAGAAGAGAAGAGAAAAGAAAAAAGAAAACAAAAGTTGGGGTAGATGCTGAGCAAACCAATCAGAATCTTATCACATATATCCATCCCCCACCCCCCGACCATTCTTCCCTAACCCTCCTCCCTTACCTCTATACTACAGTCCTATTCCTGGAAAGAGTTCTTTGTTCTGTCTCCACTTCCTCTTTTCAGACACACTCTCTAACTCACAATATGATCGCATTCCCTTCATATCACCTCTCAGTACATGACCTTTTCCATCCCCTTGCTTTGTCTCCCCCCAGCCTATCCCCCTCCTACTCCTGTGTCGCGTCTGCCAAGTTCTTCACTTAGCACCCCGCCTTCTCAGTCCGGGCACTCTTCCTAGGTGGTCCTGTCCACTTGTGTGGCATACCAACCGTGTGCAGATAATCCCCAAAGTGTAACTCCAGCCATAAAATCTTTCCCAAAGAATACACCCAGGTTTCCAGTTGCATCCTGAAAGTGTCCACCTGAAGTTCACAAGCACCTCAAACGCATCATGTTTGATATGAAATGCATTGCTTACTTACAAAACATGTTCTTCCCACGGCATCCTGGGTCTATGTAAACTGCACGGCTACCCACTTCCCAAAGCTAGAACCTCAGAAGTCGATGGATTCTTCTCTTTCCCTTTCAGTTCTGGCATTCAAACTCTCTCGGAGGCCCATAAATTCAGTGGAATCCTTTACCCGAGTTCCTGAGCGTAGTAAGTGCTCTCTAAAAAAAAACCTCGGACATGCTCATTCTAGCACTTTATTGGAAATTCGTTGTATACATCAGTGAAATCAGAAAATCAATGAAAAAAAGCATCAGTTCCACACAATATTCTGACATCTGTGCTATCTTTTTACATAATTTAAGACATCCCAAGATGTCTCTGATTTTGGTTAAGAAGCTCGAGTGGCCCAGAAATCTCTCTACAAATATAGATCATAGCATCTGAGAGAACATTGTTGTATTGAGTTAGTTCCAGAAGTCCTGGGAACAACTCTTGAAATCTGTAGCTTAGGCTGGCGGCAGTGCTGGTGGGAGGCAAGGGCATACACTTCACACCACCGAGCTGGTTACAGCGGGGAGGGGTGGGGCTGGGGGCGGGGCTCCTAGAGTGTGGGGCACACAAGTGGGTGGGGACTGGGATCCTGAAAGCTGCCAGGCCACCCACCCACCGTGTTTTCCAACATTGCTTGAGTGTCAAAGGCAGGAAACTCCAATGCAGAAAGAAGCCCATCATCCCAGGCCCCTTGGCATTGCCAAGAAATGACCCAGCCTCCTTTAGATTGTTATAGGGGAGACATTCTGGTGCAGAGAAGGTCCTGGGAAGCTCCATCCACCTCCCTCCCCCTGCCACACTCAATTTCCTCCAAATTACAGAACTTCAAGGACTGCACCGCAAGGAAAATGACTTCAAGCCAAGGTGCTCCTGGGTCCTTGGAATGAGGACAGGGTGCCTTTGCTTGGTTCGCCCTGGGGGGCACGGGGGAAGGCTGCTCTGCCCTCAGGGTCTTCCTTGCCCCCTTGAAGGCCATCGTCAGCAATGTGGTGCTTTGGTTCTTCAAAGTTTCTCAGCATTTAGCAATAACACCTGTGTATCTGCGGTGGCCTAACGCTCACAGCTTTAACCTCCACCAAGTCATTGGTTCTTGTAACCCTATGAGGTAGGAAGGGCAGGAATCATGATCCCCATGTAAAAGAGAAGGAACCTGGAACCCACAGAATTAGGTCCCTTGCCTGAACTCACACAGCTGGCCCGTGGCAAAATCCAAACAAGAACCCCGGTCTTCTCCCACACTGCAGGCTCCAGAGTCCACACTCCAAAGCCCCTCCTGCTGCTTATCAGAAAGGGAAGAGGCTGGGGGAGGGGACACGTCCACATCTCTCCCCTGCCCCTCTTGGGAGACTGATCTCAGACGGCCCCGTTGAGGACAGGATGAGTCCGCATGCGATAGATAATGACCGCAGTGGCCGGGCACAGCAACAGGGAGGTCATGATGACAATGGTGGCCAGAATGATGAGGACAATGACCCAGATATCCAGGATGTGCTTGGGGAGCGCAGCTTCCATCGGGACCTGGCTGACGGCATCCATGCTGCTTCACTCTGCAACAGACAGGAAAGAGTAAGTCACTATCCTGCACCCTCTCCAGGGGCCAGAAGCTTGGGTCACTTACCACCTGTGCTCTGAAGGTTACCTGACCAATAAGAATAATAGGCTCACTTACCCAGAGCTTCCTACGTGCACAGCCCCATGCGAGGCACTGCGTATTAACTCACTTAGCTCCAACCACCACCTCCATGGGGTGGGGATTATAACTGCTGGCCTTTTTTATTTCTTTTTTTCTTAAAGATTATATTTATTTATTTGACAGAGAGCAGGGGGAGGGGGAGAAGTGGGCTCTTCCCCCTCCCTCCCCGCCACCCAACAGGGAGCCTGACTTGGGGCTCCATCCCAGGACCCTGGGATCAGGGCCCAAGCCAAAGGCAGACGCTTAACTGACTAAGCCACCCAGGTGCCCCGGCTTTTGGATTTCTTGAACTTTTTCTTCAGTTATTTCCATTTTATAGATGAGGACTCCAGAGCCTCCAGGTTTAACTATTACATTATCACACTACCAGTCTGGCCCTTCATCTGTTAAAATGGAGAATCGTTTGGGTCCTGTGTCCCTTCTCCCATTCTCCTGGTAACAAAGCCTGCTTTTTTATGCGGAGAACCTACCGGTTCCATGTGGTTCACTAAGGGTGCTCACCTGAGCACAGGCGTGGATACGTGCCCTAGGCTCACAGCCTCAATCTGGGGCTGGGCAAGTGACCAGGCCGGGGTGGCCAAAGTCCTCCCACAGCTTTTTTTTTTTTTTTAAAGATTTTATTTATTTGACAGAGAGAAACACAGTCAGAGAGGGAACACAAGTAGGGGGAGTGAGAGAGGGAGAAGCAGGCTTCCCGCCGAGCAGGAAGCCTGATGTGGGCCTCGATCCCTGGTCTCCGGGATCATGACCTGAGCCGAAGGCAGTGGCTTAACCAACTGAGCCACCCAGGCGCCCCATCTCCCACAGCTTTTATGCACAAGCTTAAAAGATGGGAAAGATGATTCTTTCTGCTGGACTGCTAATCCAAAAGGATGTGAGTCCGGAAAGAATAGGCAGGGGGCTGTCTCACCCACATGCAGGGAGCCCATCTTAGAGACGGGAGGAAAAATGGAGGCTTCAGGACCCGAACCCCAGGAGTCTGACGCCATCTGCAACCCGGGACACCCCAGACACAGAAACCAATAATCCCCTGTCTAAACCGAGTCATCATGGCTTCTCCCACTTAACAGCTAAGGGTTCTGATGGGATGTAAATCAGTTGTTCCCAAACTTTTTCAATTCACAGCGCCTTGGTGTCTTGGAAATTTTTTCACAGCTCTGCAGGCCCAAAGAAGTATCCAGCCGTTCCATTTATTGCAGAGTTAGCTTCAAACAGCTCAGTAAGCATTTATGTCCTGACAGATTAGTAGCTTTAAAAAAAATGGTACACACAAATTGAAAGAAGAAAATATTTTTATTTCATTCTTCACCAGTTACTAATGGGACGTGGGCAGCAGTTACGCACTGCACAACTTTGCAGACTCTGGAGTCAGCCTCGACAAAACCATGCCCACTTCCCATCACACATCCATTCATGCACCCCACCTGCTGTATCCCGGCAGCCACCAAAACGTCAGCTTCAGGAAATAGAGCATCGCCAAAGGGAATGTAGTAAGGTTAATGTTAAAACCGTGAACTTCTTGAGCTAGTCGTTTGCACAGTGTCTGACGGATGTCAAAAATGTTACAGATCCCACGGCACCCCATGCACACACTTTTCCAGTGAGTTCACTGTGGCTTCCAGGGCCCAGTGTATAACCCGGAAACCACAGACGTAACCCACTCCCTGCCTAGACGGCACAAGGCTGGAACAAACATTCTCCTGTGGCTCCTTCTAGATCTGAGATCTGTATTTCTGTGATTCTAGGTCGCGGACAAAACTTCTAATTCCAGTCCAAGGCCGTGCTTTGTCCTTTTCCTTTCTAATGCTTTTGGCTCCATGCCCACCGTTGCCCCACTAAGAAAGGTGCTGATGGCCATATCCAAGGCAAATCCCCCAAGATATACACACAAGGTTGTTCATTTCTGCATCATTCGTTACCACAACCAATGCAATAAGTGTCCATAATAGTAAAATTGTGTATATCCATATACTGGTATACCACCCAGCTATCCCCATTCACTCATTTAACAAATATAGAGTGGTTACTACTCACCAAGTATTGTTCCAAGTGTGTTACAAATATTAACATATTTAATGGTTATTATTAAAAAGAATGATGATCTACAGTGAGTTCTCAATATTCTAAGCAGGGAGGTAAGTACAGTACAGAATATGTATAGGATTATTACTCTGGCTCAGATTTTGTAGAATTAAGTAGACAGATAGGGGATGATACATAAATGTAAAATCATTTATGAGCAGAATCTAAAGAAAGTCTTAAATAATGATTACCTGGGGGCTGGACTAGGAGTGGGAGAAGCTTTCTTTTTATTCTTCGTATTTTCATGTTGTTCAAAATTTCTAATCATGAGCATTCTTACATTTAATTTTCCTAAGTCAAACTAGATTGAAGGGAAAATGGTCCAGTAAATTTCAAGTATGAGCCTAGAGCAGTGGTCACCAAATGCCCTATCCTGTGCCAAGAGCGTACCATGTTATGACAGGATAAAAAAGCCACTAATTTCTGGGTTTCGTTATAGACTTACTGAATTTGACTCAAGAGGGGAGAGTAGGGGACCATTTTTCCCAATACACAGCCAGCTTTGGGAACCCCTGGACCCATGATCACTAAGGCTGCTATGACTCTCTCTAGCACTGTGATTTGGCAACGAACTCCCAGGTGCTCTGTGGGCAGTCAGATGTAGGCAAGGTCCGGGATGAAGGAGAAGCCTCCCGCAAGCCAAAGATACCCAGATTATCAGGGTAGGGACTGCTGAGGAGGGAGACACAGAGGCAGGCCCAGCCTTAGCCTCTTAGAAATGTGATCCCTTACTTCCAAGCCCAAGACACAGAAGCATGAGTCACAGGAGCTCTGCACTGTTAAGGCAGGACAGAGGCGGCAGAAATCATTCTTTGTGGTCTCCTGATTACATCAACAGCTAGCTTGCCCTGGGCCAAAAGAACCCCACAAAAGCCCTTTCTGGTAAACCCATTAACATCAAACAGTTTCCGTGACTCCAAATGCCAGGAATAATTTCCCTGGCTGACGTTCATATGGAAAACCTGTCATTTACAGGAATTCGGGCTTCAGGGCTCATTCACCATCACGAATCACAGAAGCTACAGTCAGCCCTATTCCACAGATGGCCACACAGAGGTCTAGAGGTCTTTGCAGCCTTCAGACCCACCTCCTTCCAGAATAATCATTCAAAGACATAAATCCGATCAAATCACCGCCTAAGCAACACAAAGCAGAATAAAACAAGTAGATGAATAGGATGCTCACCCGCTTCCCACATAGAATTCAAACTAAAAGCAATACTAAACCATAACAATAAAACTAATTTTCCCAGGTGTTATTTTGGTGTCCCTCCCTGCTTAGCACAGCCTGTTGGCTTGGCACGGCACAGCTGAGCAGCTTCCCCTTGAGCCCTTGGGCTCCTCGAAACACAGTCTAAAAACCACAGGTTGTGATGTTCTCCAAGGGCCCTCTCAGTGCCACTACTGATTCAGGACTCCAAGATTGGCCATGAACGTGGCCGGGTGTCCGAGCACACAGGCAGCTCTCATCCCTTGTTTCAACCTTCTCAGCCTTCAAACGTGCCCTCCGACGAGCTCTCCCCACAGTGAAAGAAAAATTCTGTTCCCAAAATAAGAACTATGTAAAGCATATGTCTGGCATCTTTAACGTCACACTGGGAAGTTTTCCTTGAGTAACAGCAGGACTCGAGGCTTCTGCTAGCTGACTTCTGTTTGACCTCTATCTGGCATCTGGCTGCACGGCTCCTTGTGAGGGTATAAAACCCTGTTTCTGGCACATCTCGTTAATAACCACAGATCAAGCTGCTTATCATTTGCTTTACAGATACACTGCTTGGTATTTCTGATTAATGGGTCATGTCAGACAGTGGCCCAAGCCATTCACATCACAAACTTAACCTTATCACAGACAAAATTGTGATGTTTTTATGGCCATGGGAGGTGAAATAGCAGTCAGGTCTACACTCCTGTCAATTTAAGCTAGCATATTTTATCTCCTAATGCCCTCATTAAATGAATAAATAAGCACGGACATATGTTCAATAGAAGTTTGTCTAAGAAGCTATGTTAACACCACTCTGAGCTGACAAGCAGATAAGCCACTGATACCAGAGGCCACCAATGCCATCTGGGCCCTTCACCATGAGCCCTGTCAGAGGCCAGTTTTTATAAGCAACTGAAAATCTTTTGCAGAAAAAAAGGTCATCGTTCCAGCCAATTCTATCATATGGATATATAAATTTCAAAAATTAAAATTTCCTGCAGTCAGTTTTAGAATAACTGAAATCAAGAAGACTAATGTGTGCTATCCATCCACCTTACCATCACGAAACTCACTCCCTAGCAAGCAGCTCTCACCCTCTTGACAAAGTAATATGGATTTTGGTTGAGCACCATCAGGACAAGTAACTCTGTCCAGGATGTCCGTTCGACATTCATTCATTTATTCATCATTCCAGTACTTGCTATATACTAGATACTCTCTTAGGAATTACTGTTATTTACTTAGAAGATATGACTCACTTCCATGAAGCACAGAGAAGTTAAGCACCCCTCTCTTATTTCCTCAAAAAAAGGATCACACAAGCCAGCATTTAACAAATACCAAGTGCTAAGTACCGTGCGAAGCCTCATCCCACATGTTAACTTCCTTAAACTTCACAATAATCCTGTGTTGGAGATACTATTTTATAGATGTGGAAAGGAAAGCCAAGAGAGATTAATTGGCTAGTGATCATAAAGCTAAGTAATTTGACATTCAAACTCAGGTCTCTTGAGCCTATGTTCATCTCCACAGCCTCCCCACTGACCCAGGAGGAAGAGTATGGAATATGCCAGATCCACAGCTCTTTCCTAAGTCTAGGTCAGACTCGCTGCTTTTCACCAAAGGCATTCTGAATTTAGAGAATTAAAAAAAGATATGCAGTCTACCAGTATCAGGACTTTCACTTCTGGTGATGGCAAACTAGATCATTTTGACCAAACCTCCTACTGGGGACAACTGAAACGTTGGACACCCCGCCCCAAACAAACAAACCTAAAAAGCTCCCTGAGGGCACTAAAAAGTAACAAAATAATGAGTAATTTCCAGGCTAAGATCTGGAAACAGACAGAAATCCAGGGAGCAGAATTTCCCCTAGTGGAAGATGGAGACTAAGCCGAGTTTCTGACAGACTCAGGATCTAACGACTGCCAAGACAGGGAGAATTAAAGCCTCTGCATTCTGAGATGGACTTCAAAGAGCACTCAGTGCTAAGAGGAAATTAGAATTATTCCAACCCCAGAGACTTCAACCCAGGCTTGAATCATCACAGTCCCTGAAATTGAATTACAGTTGTTTCACATTGCTGGTACTTGGGGCCTGGCAGAAGCAAACTGCATCCTCTCTAGAGGAGGTAACATCACAATAGGCTTCAATTTTTTTTTTTATTAAAATTTAATGTCTAATGCAAAACCAAGAATAATTAGGACTGAAAAAAGGCAAGATGACAAGAACAGAACCATCAGAAACAACAGACAATAGAACAAGATCTATACGGGCTCCAGATACTGGAGTTGTCCCTCAGGCACACCCTTTAAATAACCTTGCTTACTATGTTCAATGGGGTTGACAATTTTGGCAGAGAACTGGAAACAATAAGAAAGAACATGACAGATTTTTTTTAAAAAAGAATCGAATAGAAATTCTAGAACTGAAAAATACAAATAGAAATAAAAATTCAACAAATGGGCTTAACAGCAGCTGCAACATAGAAGAAAGAAGAATTAGTGAACTAGAGGATGACCAAAAAGAAACAAAACACTCAGAATGAAGCAGAGGAAAAGAAGACCACATTAGAGTAAATCTGCTGAAAACCATAGATAAAGAGAAAAAACAGCATCTTCAATGAAAACCAATTACACTGACATCTAACTTCTCAGCAGAATGGAATCTGGAAAAGAGCAGAATGATATCTTTAAAGTGCTGAACAAAAATTACTGCCAAGAATTAAGATGAAATAAGACATTTTCAGACAAAGACAGAATTAAAATGTGCAATAACAACAGCAAATAAATAGAAGAAATAGAATTAAAGTATTCTAGTTTTCTTGCATTGTCTGGAAATGGTGGAAGAACCAAATAATATTAGACTTTGTTAAGTGAAGGATGTATATTGTAATCTCTAGGAGAGCCATTTAAAAGAAGTAAGAGTATATTAACTTGCAGAGAAAAGGAAAGGAGGGAAAAAAAGAAGAGATGAAACAAACAGAAAGCATGTAGAAAGATGGTAGATTAAAACTTGAACCAAAAAAAGCTACTGGCATATATGTAAAACTTTAAAATGTATATAAGTATGTATTTTTTTACAAGAGACACATGGGGATTCAGAAAGATTAAAAGTTAAAGGACCCAAGTACCATCTATTCATGAATTGCTTAAGCTAGTAGAGCTATCTTACTGTCACAGAAAGTAGAGTTTTAGGCAAAAAGTATAACTAGAGATACCAAAAGTTAAAATGATTTTTAATTTTTCTGTACCTAATTTCAGAATTATAAGGAGAAATAGATGAAGCCACAGTGGCAGTAGGGGAATTCAACACAACTCTCCTGAATACTGATAGAACAAAAAGTTTTTTTTTTTAAATCAGCTAAGCACAGAGAAGATTGCTTAAATTAATGGTTTTCTACAATATATGATTTCAAATATAAAGTACTAAAATTAATTAAATATAAAAAGTTAACACTTAATTTTTTTCCTCTGGGAATAATTTTTATATATTAATATATTTACTGTATATAATATTAAATTTAATATTTAACATATATAACAGGAATATATTGTGTTTTATATTATATATATAATTCCCAATTATGTAGTGATATAAATTCATTTAATGGTATCGGAAGAAAATAACTTTGAGGATAATTACAAGAGAATAAAGGGAAGCACAATATACTGCATTAAAAAAAAGTTCAAAGTAGAATAGTTTTAGTGTAAGAACAAGTGGTTTTCAGAACTGATTTCCTATGTTAAGTCATTTGACCTAACTCATAAAACAGAAAGTTGGCTCCAGTATGCTCACAACTGTAAAGAGGGTTTATTAATTACTATTAAGTAATTCTATAAAGTAGAACTCTAGGATGACCCCTATAATCTCTGTTCCCTGGTGCTATCCCTCAGATTAGGTTAGGTCACATAAGGAGCATGACGGGATTTTGCAGATGTAGTTAAGGTTCCAGATCCCCTGACTTTAAATAAACAAAAAGATCGTCCGGGTGGGTCTGACTTAATCAGGTGAGAGTCCTTCAACCGAGGGCTGAAGCTTTTCCTGAGGTCAAAGCCACTGCTCTGCTGGCCTTGAGTTGCAAGAAACAAATCTGCCAACAACCTGAATGACCTTGCAGGCAGAGTCTTTCCTAATTCATCCTCCAGATGCAAATGTAACCTGACTGATACCTTGACTGAAATTTTGTAAGGACCCACCAAGGAAACTGTGAGGTCATGAATGTATTTTTAAGCCCCAAATCGGTGCTAATTTGTTGGAGCAATAGAAAACTAACACAGTGATACTATTTTGTACTAGGTTTGTCCTGTGAAGGAGAAATCTTTACAAAGTCATGGCATTCTAGAAATCTACATAGAATTTAGACACTACCTAGCTTAAACCGCACAGCCTCCCTTCCATTTTACATGTGAAGGAAATGACTTGCCCAAGGTCACACAGCAAGTTAAGGGCAGGACTGAGGGGAGAACTCAGACCGCCTGATCTGCATGCTCTTTTCAAATGCCATCACTCTCCTGTTTAAGATGGGAGGTAGGAGAAAATAAGGAGTCTAGTTGGGAGAAAGCAGTGATAGGGAACAAACTGATAGAAGAATGATAGTCAGCTAGGCTTCTTGATTCTACATCTTTACTGTGTACAAGTCATGGGGGCCTCAAGACCCAGAGTCCTAGGCCACATTGCAGTAGGTGGGACAGCTGAGATGGTTTTCCAGGGACACACACACACACACACACACACACACACACCTCTCAGCCAAAAATAAGCCCTGTCAGAATCTCTGGTGAATGCAGTTCCATCCTTTGATTCAAGGTCCAAATCTAATGAAGAAAGTAGTGGCTAACCCTATAACTCAACAACCCTTCACCGTGAGACCCTCATGGAAGAGGATGAGATGCTGGCATCTTTCCAAGTCATCCCACAAAGGTGGGGAAAAGCACCATGCGTCTGGGATGAAGATAGGACAATGGGCCTGGGTTCCAGCACAGCTCATTCTCCTCACTGAGTGCCCACTCAGCGGTAGGGGTACTGAACACACAGTTCTTGAATCAACAGCTTCCCAAGCTCCTGGATGCTGGTAGGGCAATGGGAGTGCATCGGAATGGAGGAAATACTTGGAAACAGCGGGGAATTCTCTCCTCTACACTCACAGGACAGTGTTAGGAACCCAAGCTCAGAGGCCAGCTGGCTTGGGTTTCATGTGGCTCCCCTACTTCCTAGTTGATCTATCTTGGGAAAGTTATCAAACTTCCTAATGCTTCCATTTACTCAGCTGAAAACAAAAACAAAAATAGGCAAATACAGTATTTGCCCCTGTAGGGTTAGCAGAAGTCCAAGATCACACATAGTACTTGGCAGTATTCTGACACACGACAGGCACTCCACAAATGTTCATTCCATGATTAATCACTCCTGGCTGTAGGGACTCATGCACCTAAGCAAACAGCCTTCCCCCAACCCCTGCTGTTAGAGTTCATTAGTATCCCTGACTTGGCGCATTATCTTCACTTTATCAACAAAGATGATAGAGGCTTAGTCCATATTAATGAATTGTTTTTAAGTCAACCAATAACATGGTTGATTAACCTGACAGATTCCTCCAGTCCGAGCATGAAACAGGTGGCGTAGCAATTCAACAAACATGGATGGTGGTGTGACTCACACTGGGCATCGAGAAGTCGGGGGTAGATATGGAGGTGTTTGCCCCTAAAAAGCTCACCCTCTTCTGCAGGAAAAAGACATCACGTATAATTTGCTAGTTGCAGTACAAGGCAGAGCACTCCTACCTTGAAGGGGCAAACCAGATGCTCTTGGAGAAGAGGAAGGAAAGGGAAAGAGAGAGAGAAACACTGCAGGTAAGACAATCTTGATCTGAATCCTGATTTCCACCATTATTAGAGGTGTGACTTGGGGCAAGTTACTTAAAATCTCTAAACCTCAGTCTCCTCATCTTTAAAATAGGGACACTATGAGCACTATATTGCACCCTACTTTTGTGAGGATAAGGCAAGACAACAGGCATATAGTCCTGAAACATAACAGATGCTCAAAGAAATACTCATCTTCATTCCTTTGTTCTTGTCTAATTAAAACAGAACACTTTAAAAGAAAGGGGGACTTTGATATAGGCTTTGCAGAGAAGTAGGTGTTCAAAAGGAAAAAATAAAGAGAAAGGCATGGTGAGTAGAATGGATACATCCACAAAGCCCCAAGGTAGTAAGATACAAAGCGGGCTGGGGGCATATGCAGTCCTTGTGGCTTTGGCAAGAGGCTTAACTTTTCTAAGCTTCTGTTTCATCTATAAAATGGGAACAGGAATAACTACTAGGAGTAGCTATGTCTTCGGGATACTGTGGGATCTGAATGAGCGAATGCACACAGAGCACTCACTTCGGACCATGCCTGGTACACTGTGAAGGTTTCATCCACGTTACACTGAGCCGGGGGACACAGCCGAACTCCTAACTCAGAGCGTCCAAGGGCCCCACAGTTCCTTTGGCCACGACTGCTGCAAGGCTGATCCAGGAAAGCACAGGGATCGTTTCATATGCAGAGAGCTTTTGATAGTCTGTCTGGGCTTTGATCTTCGGCAGGAAGAGCACACCCAGCACACCCGCACATCTGAGTGGATTGCCGGGTTATCCAACCGGTTTTACCACTAGGGAGCTCACCGAGGAAGAAGGCAATAAAAGAAATGACTTCCTGCTGGTCGGCAAGCTTAATTATCCCAAAGTGGGAGAAAAAGCCAAAGGAGGCAGGAGGCTTCCTGCAGGTGTGGCCTCGAGCCAGCACTGCCAGGGCTCTGAGCAGACAGCTCTGGGCACCGAGGCCAGAGAGGGGGCAGCAAGCCCTGGCCCCCGGCCCCGAGTCACAGGACCGTCTCTTTAGGCATCCTGCCAAATAGGGAGAATGAGGCTGAGGGTTCCCACCCAGGGAGCAGACTTGAGGGCTTAACAGCAGCACTCCACTGATAGGACCTGCTGCTAAGGCTCTACCCTCAGGAGGAGCTGGTGCAATCATCTGAGAAGAAGGGAGCACTGAGGCCAGACAGAGAAAGCAAGTCAAGTCCGGAAAAGAGGCCCCACTGGACTCTTACTAGCCTGGGGTCGTTACTATCCTAATCCCACTCCAAGACTTTTGTGCCTGCTGTTCCCTCTCCTTAGAATGCTCTTCCCCACAGATCTTGCTTTTCAACAATCAGTGTCTCAGTGTCCAGGATCTTACCTTAAAGATCACCTCTTTGGAAAAGCCTTTCCAGAACCACCTTGTTAAATCACTACCCTCGTCCGGCTGCCATGCTCTGTCTCAGACCTTGTTTTAATGTCTTCAGACACTGTTCACAATCTGAAATTAGCTCGCTTGTTCGCTGGTGTGTGTGCTTTTACTGACCATCCTTGCTCACTCAAAAGCAAGCACGAGGACAGCAGAAGGCTTGCCTCCCATTCCCGCCCCTACTGCTGGCACCACTCATGGGCCCTGGGACACAGCAGAGGCCCAGTAAACCTAAGATGGGTGAGGCGTGAGTACGGACAGATGGGAGAACTTTAGATTCCAGCTTCATTCGGGCTTAGCTGTCCAGAAAGGCTCCTCACCCTCATGATCTTAAAAGTCAGAATTCCATCTCAAAAACAAAATGCATCCTCTGACTTGATCATTTTCCTGGCTCTCTGTACATTCAGGAAGGATTATGAGGGTCTCCTCCTTTCCCAGACTAGTCTCTACCTACCAGGCAGAGGAGAGAGGAGGACTGATCTTTCAGAACAATGTTCTCTAGAATTCCCTGTGCTCCAGAGCTGGGCCCTTCTCTGGTCTGAGAGCTGATAAAAAGGGAGGGGATTTCCCAGGCCTACCAGGGGGGAGGAGGGGGCATCCCTAACTCATATTCACCGTCCAAGACAGTTCTCTTCCCCTTCTGTAATAGCTTCAAGCATTTATGATGCCAAGCCATCTCACTAGGGACCTCTGTTCCAAAGGCAGGGGCCAGAAGAAGGGATGGGCAGGATGACTATCAAAAATGTGAAATGAATCAAATCAGAGGACTTTCTCCAATCACCCGAGGTCCCCGAGGAGTGCTCTGTTCTTGTTTTACCCCAACTGGCTTCCATCTCCATCAAAATTCTTAACAGTCTAAGGATGTGTTCCCTGCCCGAGTTTTTATCTGCTCTTCTGTGGCTGGAAAAATGGAAAAACACCAGGATATTTCAAAGAGATCAGAAAAACAGCCAGAGCTATTCAAGACTGCACATACCCATCAGACCTAGCCAATCACAGAGTCTTAGAAACCGACAAGCAGCCAGCAGAGAAGTCCAGGCCAAATCCACAGCATCCTGCTTAAGCCTCAACCATCCGTCACGGTTATTTGCCAGTGACTAAGGGCCTGCTGTGTGCTGGGCCAACAAAGGAGACTCCGTGGTGGTGGGCTGCGGAGGGAGGTCAGTGACAGCTGCAAGAGCACCAGAGTGCCGTGAATCCCCTGCCAAGCTATGTGATCATGAACAGTCAATCTCCTAAAATGCATACAGCAGACAAGGCAGTGGCCCCTCAAAGATGTCCATGTCCTGGTCTCTGGAACCATAACTATGAGAAAGAAAGGAAGCATGACTCAGAGGGCAGAGTCATGAAAACAGAGGCGAAGGAACTCTGCAGATGGGATTTAACGACGCTGAGATCAGGACATTATCTTGGACCACCAAGTGGGCCCAGTCTAATCACACGAGTCCTTAAAAGTGAAGAGGAAGGTAGGAGGGTCAAAGAAATATGGCATAAGAAGCACTTGTCTCACCGTTGTTTGCTTTGAAGACAGAGGAAGCCGACGATGAGCCAAGGAGTGGGGAGGCCTGCAGGAGCAGGGAATGGCCCCCAGCTGACGGCCAGCAAGGAAACGGTGACCTTGGTCCCAAAGTCACAGGAACTGAATTCTGCCAACAGCTCAAGTTAGCAGTGAACCAATCCTCCCCTAAAGACTCCAGAAAGAAACTCAGCCTACTGATACCTTGATTTTCTTTTAGAAAGATCCACACAAGACTTCTGAGCTGGAGAACTGTAATAAATAAATTTGATTTTTTGAAGCCACTAAATTGGCATTATGTTGTTACAGCATTAGAAAATGACCACACTGTGTGATCCTGAGTAAGTCCCTCCTGCAAACTGCGCCTCCTTCTCCTGTTAGTCAATTGGAAAGGTGATCCCCACAGGTCCAGCCGGCTCTCCAAGTCTCACTCTGCTCTCCTGACACTCTTCCCACCTCAAAGCCCTGACCCAGGTCCAGGATTGTCTTCAGTTGAGGCCATTAAAGAAAAAAAAAAAACAAAAAAACAAAAAAACAAAAAAAACAGAAAGGACCAAAGAGTGGAGAAGATAAACTCTTAAAAGCCCCAAGGTGTTTCCTAAAATGTCACCCAGGATGCTCAAAAAAACAAAAAACAAAAAACAAAAAAACCCTGTCTCCCATTTTGTCATTTGTTACTTTCTTGACCATCCCATAAAGGAATAAAGTGGAAAATCTGGGAGAGCAAGAAAAAAAGTTTCACGATCAATTGGTAGAAGGTGGCCAGAGCACTGAGTTAAGGATTCCCCAGCCTTGCAGAGATTGCAAGGTGCAAAGGCCTGATTATCCATGTCTGCCTGGCAGGGGATTAGAACTGGTGACAGGTATGCCTCATATAGGTCCCCAGTACTTGACACTGATTTGGGGAGTTTAGTTTTCTCTGTCATTCCTTCTCCCTCCTCCATTTCATTTTCTCTGATCCTATGTAGCCGGTCACCGGTCATTCGCATGTCCAATCTGCCAGTCGGAGTCCAAATCAATAAAATAAGGAAACTAGAGCTATGCACCACTAAGCAATGGAAAGTACATGGTGAGGTTGTTGAGTCTGGTTTGTTGTTGTCCACTGTGCTAGCCAGGGATAGTTCTGGCCTAGTCCCCTTCCTGGCTACCTCTGAGCTCTTCTCTTGGATATTTCTGTTTCCCTAATGAGTTGGAAGGATACTAGGGTTCCTAGCAATTTACTACTCCAGTGGCTGTCAAATTCTTTCTTACCCTTCCCTATGTCACCCTGCAAGTAAGTGACAGAAGCAAGATCTAAACCCAGATCCCCCTAATTCCAGTGAGGTTCAGCGCATAGGCCCTGAAACCAAACTGCCTGGGTACAAACTGCAGTTTCCTGCGATCGCTGGAGAGTTCCCTACTCTCTTTGGACCTCAGTCTTCTCAACTATAAAATGGGTAGAATGGTGGTCCCTACCTCATAGGACTGTGATAAAGACTAAATGAATTAATACATGTAAAATGCTTGGAATAATGCCTGGTTCATAGTCAGCACTCAGTAAATGTCAAGTAGGATTTTTTTTTTAAGTAGGCTCAAAGTGGGGCTTGAGCTCACTACCCTGAGATCAAGACCTGAGCTGACAGCAAGCATCTGATGCTGAGCCGACCGAGCTGCCCAGGTGCCCCTCAAGTATGATCATTATGACATCAGTTGGCTTGTCTGGCCCATCGGGTCAGGTGTCGTAGAGTGTGGTAACACCAGCATTTACTCCTATAAACTGTGAGTGTGAGCACACGCGTCTCTCTTTGAGTCCACTGCCAATAGCGGCAGTGTAAGACCAATCAACATAAAGATTCTCCTTCTTTGGAGACATTTCCTTTATCTGTAGATTTGTAAACCATAGAGAAGAATCAAAAGCACATTTTTTAAAAAGAAGGATCAGAATACAGTTAGGAAAGCACCTGAAACTGAGACTGTCACTTACCCCCTTGGCCTGTCACACCCCGGTCCCGTATGTGACCCAACCACATGACGCCCCTGAAGTCTCTCAGCTGGTTTATGCCTCAAACACCTCACCCCAGCTCAGTGATTCTTAGGCCATGCCAGTTACAGGGAATCCCCAGACCTTTCATGCAGAGGAGCCCACAGTTGTGATATCCTCAGAAGTTGCTGTTTCAAACATTTGAGGGAGCATGACTTGTAACTTCCGTGGCATGACTCATGACCCCAGGACAGCTGGAAACAGGAGGTCCCTGCGGCAGTGAAGACGTACTTCTCCTCAGCTTTTTTGGTCACCGCTACAGAAGTACATGACGTCTGGGGCTCGGCTGGGCTGTCTAGCGTGCGCTCCGGGGACAGCTGGCTGCCCTACTTAACCCAAAGAGCACATCGTGCCCAACAGTAGGCGCCCATCTGTTCTGTCCCCACTTTATTATAAATTACAGGCGTGGAGAGCGAGGTCAAGATGGGGAAAATGTCTCATCAAGGTAACTGCCAGGGTCTCCTGATTTCCAGAGAATTGTCCTTCCCACCCCCATGCCCGCCCCCAAACCCCATTCAGGCATTTGCAAGCCTTCCTATTTCCCCACTGCTGTGGCACCACACGCCTTAGAGGTTGTTCAAGGAATCTCTGAGACTTGAGTGTCTGGGCACTGGGTCGCTACCAGGGCCAAAAACTTTGAGGAATCTGTAGAGAAATGGGGGACCCCTGAACCCCTTGGTGCCAACAGGAGGAGGGCCAGTCAGGAAGAAAGGGTGGGGCTATAACAACCTCCCACAGTTGTGCACGTTTTTATGGTTTACACGTCTTGTTTTTCCACCCCATGAACAGTACTGAACAACTATTTGCCAGGTCCTGGGCGAAGTGCAGAGGAGGCTCCGGAGACGGGGCATCATGGAGAGTCTCCACCCTCAAGGAATTTGTGGAGGGTGTGGGGAGCAGGGGTGCAAGAGAACCCACGGCTGGAACAACTAAGTCCTAAGTAAGGGGGCAGGAGGAGGAAGAGGAGGAGGGCGCTTGGAAAGGAAGGCTTCTCTCCATGATACTCTGCACGCTCCCCTTTCATTCGATTTCTGTACGCAAACGATATTTTCTCCCTTTCACAGATGCAGAAACAGGGCTGGGAGACAGGATGGGGAAACTGCTGGTCCCGGACCAAGGGAACCCACACCCCACTCAGAACTCCTGGCGCCTCCCCCGCGGGGCATTAGGAGAAGCCGCGGGCCGCGGGGCTGGGCTCACCCACCCGAGCTGCGGCTCCCGGGAGGCCCCAGATCGGCCGACAAGGTGGCTGCAACTTCGGGGCTGAGAGAAGCAGAAAAGGGGAACGCAGAAGTGATGACGGGGAAGAAGGAGGCAGAAGACGGGTAAGGAGAGAACAGCTGGGAGGACGCTGGAGTAGAAACCACAGGAGAACCGAGCCCCACGCGCGACACCCGATGGCCCCACTCACCCGGGGATCCGCAGAGCTGCTCCACAGGAAAGCCTGCGGCCCCCGCCGCAGCGGGATCGCGCCGGGTCTGCGGAAGGCTCGGGGCAAGGGACCGCTCCAGCCCTTCCCGGGACTCGCGGCAGGAGACGGCCCAGCCCGGGTGGGTCTCCGCGCGGCACGTGCGGGTCCCTCGGAGCCGGCGGCGGCGGGAGCGCGCGGGAGCGGCCGGGACGCGCGGCTCGGCCCCGGAGCTGCGCTCGGCGGCTGTAGAATGCGCGGCCGCCAGGGACCGCCCCCGGAAAGCCCGGGCCCCCGGCCGCCTCGCCCCGCCCCGCCCCGCCCCCGCCCGGGGAGAAACCCAGGGCACCCCGGCTTCTCCTCCCCGCCGCGCACTGCAGGCCCGCACGATCGCTTCGGCCGTCCGGATCCCGCTCTGCTTACAGTGAACCCGGAGGATCGGGCTGACAGAAAACGCATCCTCCGAATTCCTTTCCCGCCTAAGTCGGGCGGATGGGTTTGCGCGAGCGGCCGAGACTACCAGCTCCTCCTGGGTGGTGTGCCGACTGCAGGATCCTCGACAAGCGGCTTCGCGAAGTGAGGCTAATAACACCCGTGTCCCAGCCCGGCTGTGAGGATGGACTTAGACGCCACTGGGAAGCTGGTTGGTTGTCTGCTGTGACACGCCTCTGAGCATCCTGCTCATTTTTGTGACAACAGTGAGATGGCCCGTTCCAGGGTGCACATTCATGGGCCCAGGAGAGCTGGCTCCTGAGAGGACTCCACGCCCCGCCGGTTCCCGCTCCCACACAGGACAATGCGGCTGGCTTTGCGAGCGCCTGCCGCCTCTGTGATGCACCGGGGACGGGGACAGGGACTCGGGTCCCATCTTGATACCTACTGTTTTTTGGTTTTTTGTTTTGATTTTTAAAGATTTTGACAGAGAGAGAGATCACAAGTAGGCAGAGAGAGGAGGGAGTCCTATGCGGGCCTCGATCCCAGGACCCTGAGATCATGACCTGAGCTGAAGGCAGAGACTTTAACCCACTGAGCCACCCAGGCGCCCACAGTTTTTAATTCAGCAGTCCAGCACTCTTCAGTCCTGCTCTAAAAAACAGGAGCTCAGACCTCGACCATCAGTGTGACCTTGAGGAGCCTTGGAGAGCAGTCCTATCAGTTTCTTCCTTTCCCCATAGATTAAGGCTTAGCTATACTGCCTTCCCAGGCCTAAATCGGATATGGTATGGGGACTGAACTTAGCCCCTACTGTCTTCTCTGAGTTGGAGATGAGGTCAGCAGAAATGACATCTAAATCATCACTACCAGATGCCAGTTTTGTAGAGGGGAAACGAGGATGAAGGGGATTGACATGAGAAATGATTTGACAAAAACTTTAGGAAATGTCATCCAACACTACATTTTAATCAAAAGAGATGTGTGGAATCTTAAAAACAAACAAGCGCCACACAATTCTGAATAGTTTAATATGAAATGCTCCCTGGGAAAATAACAACAACAAAAGCTAAAGGAGGACAGTCTCAATTTATTTTTTTTAATTTTATTTATTTATTTGACACAGAGAAAGAGAGATCACAAGTAGGCAGAGAGGCAGGCAGAGAGAGAGGAGGAAGCAGACTCCCTGCTGAGCAGAGAGCCTCTATCCCAGGACCCTGAGATCATGACCTGAGCCGAAGGCAGAGGCTTTAACCCACTGAGACACCCAGGTGCCCAACAGTCTCAATTTAATACAAAATGTTCCCTGGTTAGTGAAAGGAGTAGGGGATTCCTCTGGATGGACACCTGGTAATCCCTGTGTCCGGTGTGAATGCCAGCTTCCATCTGGGAGAATGCAGAACTCCAGGCCTGGAAGCAGCACTAGCAAGACTCCATCAACCTTTCCCAGTTCCCAGCCTATCAGTATCTCTTTAATAATGATTTTCCCTGAAATTGGACAGCTACATATAGAAGAATGAAACGACGATTCTCTTACACCACACACAAAGGCAAACTTGAAATGGATGGAAGACCTCAATGTGAGGCAGGAATCCATCAAAATCCTAGAAAAGAACAAAGGCAGTAACCTCTTTGACATCGGCCACAGCAACTTCTTTCAAGACATGTCTCCAAAGGCAAAGGAGACAAAAGCAAAAATGAACTTCTGGGACTTCATCAAAATAAAAAGCTTCTGTACAGCAAAGGAAACAGTCAACAAAACAAAGAGGCAACCACAGAATGGGAGAGGATATTTGCAAATGACACTACAGACAAAGGGCTGGTATCCAAGATCTATAAAGAACTACTCAAACTCAACACCCAAAAAGAAGATGAACAAATCAAAAAATAGGCAAGAGACATGAAGAGACACTTCTCCATAGACGATATACAAATGGCTAACGGACAATGAAAAAATGTTCAGCGTCACTAGCTATTAGGGAAATTCAAATCAAAACCACACTGAGATACCACCTTACACCAGTCAGAATGGCCAAAATTAACAAATCAGGAAACAACAGTGTTGGAGAGGCTGCGGAGAAAGGGGAACCCTCTTACACTGTTGGTGGGAATGCAAGTTAGTGCAGCCACTTTGGAAAACAGTGTGGAGATTCCTTAAAAAATTAAAAATAGAGCTACCCTATGACCCTGCAATTGCACTACTGGGCATTTACCCCAGAGATACAGATGTAGTGAAAAGAAGGGCCATATGTGCCCTAATGTTCATAGCAGTAATGGCCACAATCGCCAAACTGTGAAAGGAGCCAAGGTGCCCTTCAACAGATGAATGGATAAAGAAGATGTGGTACATATATACAATGGAATACTACGCCTCCATCAGAAAGGATGAATATCAAACTTTTGTAGCAACATGGACTGGATTGGAAGAGATTATGCTGAGTGAAATAAGCCAAGTAGAGAAAGTCAAGTATCACATGGTTTCATTTACTTGCCGTGCATAAGGGGTGATGTAGAGGACAGTAGGAGAAGGAAAGGAAATGGGAAGTAGGGTAATTCAGGGAGAGAAACGAAACAAGAGAGACTTTGGACACAGAGACAAACTGAGGGACTTGGAGGGAGGTGGGGGGATGGGAGAGCCTGGTGGTGGGTACTGAGAGTACCTATTGCATAGAGCACTGGGTGTGGGGAATGGGGAATGAATCTTGGAACACTGGGAAAAAAAACTTTAAGTAACAATAATAAAAAAATAATAATAATGGTTTTCCCTGACACCCAAAAACTGAGCCAAAAGAGAAAATTGGATAATAACCTATGGGAAACATAACTACATTAGCCCTGTCTCAGCTGGGTTGATTTTGCTGAGAGGGCTTTGGAAGAGAAGAAGAATGGATGCTATGTGTGGGTAGGAGGAGGGAGAAAATAGCCAATGTCAGTACCAAGCTTTGTTACAGTAAAACCCAGGGAACAACTTATGTTACACTTCCTTGGTCCTCAATTACAAGTACTCCAAAGGGAAAAGGTGTCTCCCCCCCAAATAGGGTGCCTGGGTGGCTCAGTGGGTTAAAGCCTCTGCCTTCAGCTCAGGTCATGATCTCAGGGTCCTGGGATGGAGGCCCACATCAGGCTCTCCGCTCAGCAGGGAGCCTGCTTCCCCCTCTTTCTCTGCCTGCCTCCCTGCCTATTTGTGATCTCTTTCTCTGTCAAATAAATAAATAAAGTATTTTTTAAAAAGAATTAAAATTAATAATAGTAATAATAATACTTACGGAAGATCCCCCTGATAGTGGGTGGTATTTGATTAAAAGAAGTTGTAGCCTAACAGCATTCTACCAAAATACTGCCTACGGGGGGACCCCACTAGGATACAATTCATCTCAGAAACCTCTCATTGAATCACACCTATAAAAGAATTTTCTTCTTTCACATATTTTTCACTTGCACAAGTACATTTATTTAGCTTGCAGAAATAACGTGATATATTGGATTGGAAGTCAGAAAACCAAAATTCTGTGTCCATCTAATTAGCTATATTATCATTAATGCCTCAGTTCCTTACTTGTAAAATAGTAAAATGAGGGTGCCTGGGTGGCTCAGTTGGTTAGACATTTGCATTAGTCTCATGTCATGATCTCAGGTCCTGAGATTGGGTCCCACATCAGGCTCCTTGCTCAGCAAGGAGTCTGCTTCTTCCTTTGTCCCTCACCCCACTTGTGCACGCTCTCTCTCTCCAACAAATTAAATAAATAAATAAATAAATAAATAAATAAATAAATAAATAAATAGTAAAATAGGACCTATTCCTTCCATCTGATACAATTATTGTGTGTAAAGATTTCATTCACGTATTTCTTTATTCAAAACTATTCACTGAAAGACTCATACATGTTCTAGGTACCGAGGAAGACAAATTCTCTTTCTTTATTGTTTGACATCTAGTGGGGGAAATGTTCACCATAAATAGGCAAACAAATAAAAAAGCAAAGTGATATCAATTTGTGGAATTGTGAAGAATATAAAACAAGATGAGGTAATAGAGTGATGGAACACATTTTATGTTTTATCATGGAGAGTGTAGTTAATCTGAATTTCCTAAATTGTTTGTATTATCAATGATTATATTACTCTATAATATATAGGCTTAAATGTAATTTTCAAGGTCTTTCATTACACTCTAAGAATTTAGACTGATATTAAATTATTGCCTGGATAATTTGTAAGGAAGATAGAACACAAAAGCATTCATCACCAAACATGGTTTACACACGCATGCACACACAGACACACACACACATTCCTTTGTCTCTTACTTTTATACGTTTGAGAGTGAATAAACCTTTGGGGTATATTAAAGTATACATTCAATTTTGCCACTTTAAGAAATGCAAATAGATATGTGTAGCTGTAAGAGGTTTTACAATACTTGCTTTGCGGGTCTACTAAATGTATCTTTCAAATTGTACTCAGTTGCTTGTCTATAGTTATCTACTTAAGGAAATAGAAGGTAGTTACATTGCCTGACAGACGTAATTTATGTGCTAAGAAAATAGATCTTAATATTCTCCCCACAAAAATGAGAGGTAACTATGTGATGGGAGCGAGATGGCAGCTAATACAATAGGGGTAATCATTTTGCTATTTATAAATGTATCATAGTAACATGTTGTGCACCTTAGATTCATACAATGTTAAGGGTCAATTATAGCTTGATAAAGCAGGAAAAAAGAGAAATGGGTAGGATCCCATTTTAGTCAATATGATGAAGACTAAAGAAAAATCTTTTTAAAATGCACAAAATAGGATATGAACAAATGTATGATCACTTTTCAAGAAGATAAATCTAGTCTGTAACACTGCTGATTCTCTTCAAATAAATGTAAAAACCTAAAAAAACATTGTAAGTTATGTGGGCCATGGAGACTGTCTTAAGAATTGAAGTAGTAAAGAAATACAAATATAGAATAAGATGATGAATGTAATTTTGTTATCAAGGGGAAAAAAAGCAATTTCATCTTGAAGTAAAAAACTGTGGCAGAATATGAAAGATTAGCAAGAGAGAAATTTTGAATGGATAAGTTGTAGGAGTTTGATGGCAAGAAAACTTTGTTTCCTTAGTTTATAATACCTATAAATAATGAGTCTAGAAGGAAGCAATGAAATATGTTAAAATTTTGACAAAATTGGCTCTGTTTTAATGGGCTTACTCATAAGACTTTTTAAAAAGGTCTTTCTGGCAATTAAGTGTTACATTAACGCAAGAGTACAATTTGGTTTTGTTTTTATCTATGTTAAAATGACAAACTAGCCTTGTTCTTTGAGAACAAGAACAAGAACTTTGGTTTTTGTTTGTTTTTTTTTTTTTAAAGACAGATTGCCATATATAGCACCTCATTTGGATGTGTCTGGAGTTTTAGAAATTTGACTAACTTGTGTTCCCCCCCTAGAAATGGACCCTGAGAGCTTGTTTGGAGGTTCTAGCAGCGGAGTGTAGCTTCACATATATCCTTGACCCAAGAATGGTCCTTCCCCATGGGAGAAGCTCATCCTCTTCCACTGCACTCAGCTTTGGGGGGGGGTGGCACACAAGAAGCGGTGTGGGAGAAAGGGGACATCCACATAGCCAGCCAGATCAGCCGAATCAACTCTGGTGATCGATAGAGTGACTTGTGGCAGTCAGACAGTACTCATATCCTCAGTTCCTTCTTAACAAGAGATGGTGAGGGACACCTGGGTGGCTCAGTTGGTTAAGTGTCTCCCTTCAGTTCAGGTCATCATCCTGACATCCTGGGATGGAGCCTCACGTCTGTCTGGCCCCCTGCTCAGTGTGCAGTCTGCTTCTTCCTCTGCCCCTGCCTGCTCATGCTTTCTCTCTCTCTCTCTCTCTCTCTCTCTCTACCTCCCTCCCTCCCTCCCTCCCTCTCTCTCAAATACATAAATAAATAACCTTTAAAAAATAAGAGATCATGAAAGTTATTTTTAATTTCTGTATAATCTGCCAAAGAGAAGATATTATATATCTGATCAGCATAACTTTTCTGTATTTTATGCTTTGTCATGCCCTTGATTACTTAAAAACAAAGCAGCAGAAGTTCCTCATTTCCTAAATAGCTGAAGTTCCTTATAATGATGCCTATGGTTATGTTTGTTTAGTACGAGTGTATTGTCACTGATTAATAGGCAGCCAAGCTACAAACCATTCATGGTTTCCAGATATCTATGCTTCTGTCTTAAGCTAAGGATGATTCTTCTTTGAAAATTCTTTTTAACATTACCTTCCTA
The DNA here is from genome assembly GCA_004023965.1 of Spilogale gracilis. NCBI lineage: Eukaryota > Metazoa > Chordata > Mammalia > Carnivora > Mephitidae > Spilogale > Spilogale gracilis. The sequence continues at coordinate 27,637 of PITA01001999.1, forward strand.
AGAGCAGTTAGATAGTTTATAAAAATGTAATGTGTTTTTACATATCAAAGCATCTTTGGTGGTGTCTAGATAGCTAAAATACCAAAGGCTTGGTCTCTCCCGTGTAACCCATGATGTGTCATTCACAATCAGGAGAGATAGTGGGCAGAATTGGGTATGTTTGAAATGCCCCATATGTCTTAATTGGCTCACTACTGTTATAAGATTTGCATTATATACTAAGCCCACAAAATGGGATAAGCTGTCCAATCAAAAAAGTACATTCTAACTTCCCCATTTTTTATTTTCGATAGTAGGTTTGTCTGGGGATGCCTGGGTGGCTCAGTCAGTTGAGCATCCAACTCTTGATTTCGAATCAGGTCGTGATCTAAGGGTTGTGAGACTGAGCCCCTTGTTGGGCTTCGCGCTGGGTGTGGAGGAAGTTTAGGATTCTCTCTTTCCTTTTCTCTGCCCCTCCCCCTGTCTAAAATAAATACATAAATAAATAAATAAATACATAAAAGTAGATTTGTCTGTGTACCCATGTTCACAATACGCTCTTAAGGAAACATGGGATTTTACTCTCTATTCTGATATAGTTGTTGATAGAGGCTTCAGTCTAATCAACTCTGGGGATCAATGGAGTGACAAAGTGGTTCTTGTTTTCTTTACAGGTTTACCTGAAGTCCTCTGCTACATGCTAAAGCATCTTCAACAAAGGACAGTCCCAGCAACTTGGTGAGAAAGACTGTACCAGGTACTCTTAACTGCAATACATTTACAGGGCCAGGCTTCTCACCATCAGCTAACGTTGCGACCACACGTAGCCATCTATAGACTGAAACACAGGACCGGCATCATGATTTCTCAGGCGACTTTTAGGGATTGCAAGTAAAGCCTGATAGAGTTTAATGTTTTAGCTTTGGTTTTCTGATATTGGAAGAGATGAGCAAAAACATCGAGACAAACAACTTCATGGAAGTACGCTGTTGATCCAAAGTTTGAGTCAAGAATCAATTACATGAGCCAAATAAGTTCATGAAAGGAATATAGTGGTGGTTATTTGTTTTAGAATATCACTGGCTTGTTTTTAATGCTTTGTATTTGATGTATTTATAAGGAAGTCCTTCCCCCCCCTTTTTTTTTTCTTTTCTGCTTTCTTCTTAATCTATCTATAAGGCTCAAGTTAGCAATCTATGCTTATCAAACTAAAAGGAAATATTTTTTAATGATATCTTCTTCCCACTGACCCCACAGAATTCAAGAGTGAGCACTTTACTGTAATGTAATTTATTTGTAAAGATTGAAAGAAACTGCCCTCCTTCTTACCAGGATGCAATTGGATAAGTCAATTACCAAAAACGAAGCCATCTAAAAGAGTTTATATTTGAGAAAAAAATGACCTTGTAACCATTAAGGAAGAAGAGTTGTACTTCCTGAGTGTGCAGGGACCTCCCAGGAGACTAGTTTGGTGAGCTGTTCCTTGGCTCACAGGGTCTCAACATTATGATGGGAAGATAGTAAGGAGGTTCACTTGCTGGCAGGTCACCAACCTCAGCAAATGTTGGGGACCTTGAGGAAAGATGAAGTCTCTTACTTTTAGGGATTGCAAGTAAAGCCTGATAGAGTTTAATGTTTTAGCTTTGGTTTTCTGATATTGGAAGAGATGAGCAAAAACATCGATCATTGAATAATTAAAATATTAACACTAGAAAACACCCACTTGATTCAAAAGAAAGCAGCAAAGAAGTAATAAAAAATAAAAAATATGTATGAGACATAAAAAACAGTAAAAGAAATGACAGATGTCAATTCAACTCTATTGATGATAATATTAAGTGTGAATGAGTGACACAGTCCAATCAAAAGGCAGATATTTTCAGACTAGATAAAATAGAAACAGAATCCAACTATATTCTATGTATAAGAGGCACACTTCCAATTCAAAGACCTGACTAGATCGAAAGTAAAAGGACAGAAAAGATATATGACTCAAAGAAACAGCAATCATAAAAAGGTTGGAGTGGCTATATTGCTAACAGGAAACAAACAGACTTTTAAACAAAATGTTACTAGAAACAAGGAGGCACATTTTATAATGAAAAAACTGTTAATCCGTGAGGAAATTGTAAACATACATGCACCTAGCAACACACATATACCATAAAGGCAGATAGAAACAAAACAAAACAGATAACTTAGATAGAACAGACAAATACCCAGAAAAACATAAACTACCCAAACTGACTCAAGGAGGAACAGAAAATCTGAACAGACCCATAACAAGTAAAGAGATTGAATCGGTAATCCAAATGTATGTAATATATGAGTGTGTGTGTATATATATATCTATATATCTATATCTATATCTATATCTATATCTATATATATCACAACAACAAAAACAAAACAAAACAAAACAAAAAACCTCTAAAAAGGAAAAACAAGGACCAGACGGTTTCCCTGGTGAATTCTACCAAATATTAGAAATTAATACCACTTCTTCACAAACTCTTCCAATGAACATAAGAGAAATGAACACTTTCCAGTTCATTCCATGAGGATAGTATTGCCTTAATAACAAAACAAAACAAAGACATCACAAGAAAACTACAGACCAATGTTTATTATAGTCACAAAAATCTTCAACAAACTACCAACAAATTTAATTCAGAAATAAATAAAAAAAAGATTGTATATCATGAGCAGGTGGGATTTACTTCAGAAATCCAAGTTTGGTTTAATGTACAAAAATCAATTATGTAATATACCATATTAAGACAATAAAGGACAAAAATGACATGATCATCTCAATAGACAGAGATTCGATGTAATTTCTATCAAAATCCAAACTGCTTTTTTTTGCAGAGATAGACAAGCTTATAAATTAAAGTCATATGAAAATGCAAAAGATCATAAGTAGCCCAAACAATCTTTAAACAAAAAACAACAAAGCTGGAAGATTCCTACTTTCCAATTTCAAAACTTACAGAGCTATAATAATCAATGTTACTGAAATAATGATAGGTACATAGATCAATGGGAAAATAATTGAGAATCCGTAAGTAAACCCTCACTTTTATGCCCAGTTGATTTTCAAGAAGTGTGTCAAAACAATTAAATCAGGGAAAAAGAGTCTCTTCCACAAATGGTGCTAGGACAACTGGATATCCAAGTTCCACAGAATAAAGAATACATTGGGGGCGCCTGGGTGGCTCAGTTGGTTGAGCGACTGCCTTCAGCTCAGGTCATGATCCCGGAGTCCCGGGATCGAGTCCCACATCGGGCTGCCTGCTCGGCGGGAAGCCTGCTTCTCCCTCTCTCACTCCCCCTGCTTGTGTTCCCTCTCTGGCTGTGTTTCTCTCTGTCAAATAAATAAAATCTTAAAAAAAAGAATACGTTGCACCATACACAAAAATAAACTCAAAATGGATCAAAGACAAAAATGAAAGAGTTAAAAATTATAAAACTCTTAGAAGAAAATAGGACTAAAACTCCATGACCAAACAATGGAATATCACTAAGCGATTAAAAATAAATGAAGTACTGATACACACTTCATGATCCTTGAAAACAGTGTTAGGGGCACCTGGGTGGCTCAGTCGGTTAAACGCCTAAATCCCAATTTTGGCTTAGGTCGTAATCTCAGGGTCGTCAGATCGAGCCTCATGTTGGGCTCAGTGCTGAGAGTGGAGCCTGCTTGAGATTCTCTCTCATTCTCTCTCTCTCTCTCCCTACCCTCTCTCTCTTCTCTCTCTCCCTCCTTCTTTCTCTAAAAAAAAAAGGAAAGAAAAAAGAAAACAGTAGTTAAGTAGAAGAAAGGTACAAAAGGCCATGTATCATATATTCCATTTATATGAAATATCAAAAACAGGCAAGTCAGTAGAGATGAAAAAAAGATGAGTGATATCCTAGGACTGGGGTTGTGAGGAGGGTTGTAGGTTGCAGGGTAATATCTAAAGAGTGTGGGATTTCTCTCTGGGGTAAAAAAAAAAATCTTCTGAAATTCATCGTGATGATGATTGCACAACCCTGGGAACATACTAAGAGCCAATGCATGTATATTTGAATGAATTGTATGCTTTGGAATTTACTTCACAATCAAGGTGAGAATATATTTTTGGAAGGATCGTGGGTACTGAAAACTCAATCTGAGTTCTTTGTGAAGTCTCCAGACAGAAATTAATTCTCTTGGTTGTGGTAGTTGTTCAGCACTTCATGCACCAGATTTGCTGACCACACAATGATGAGTCTTCACTGCAAAAAAGACAGGCCCAATAACCCCTGAATACAATGAAAGTAGCCATTTTTATGATCATAGATAATTTTTGAAGTTTGCGATCATAGAGGTGGACTGATAAGAAAAATCATCCAGGGCTTGGAAACAAACAAAAAGGATGACTAGATGTCTTGGTAACATCAAACAAGAGCATGGCTTCACAAACGTGTGTGTGTGTGTGTGTGTGTGTGTGTGTGTGTGTGTGTGTGTGTTGAGCTCCTTAATAGTGGAGGTATGCAAGCAGAGAGATATTGCAGAGACTCCATTGGAATGGTAAGGTGGAGGTAGTGAGTGCACCACGGGCATGATGGAAAGGGCACTAAACTAGCACCAAACAGCTCTAAACCATGGCTCTTTGGGCTGGGTTTAGCACTAATTTGCCTTGTGACCTTCAGTGAATCCCTGTCCCTCTCGAGGGCCTTTTTGGCCCCAAAAGTGAAAAGAAGGGAGTTAAATTAGATATTCTTTAAAGTCACTTGCATATCCAATATCCTTTCAAAGCTAAGACTCAGGATTTTAAGATCGCTACAGTTCTGAGTTACAAGCATATCCATGCAGCATAACCTACCTTGTTCCCCTTATGGAAATGCCCAGCTCAGACATTGGCTCCCTGCTTGCAGGTCCCTCAACAACTCAGTTCTTCCCAAAGGTCAGGCATGGGCAGCAGGACTCCTGAGATGACTGTTCTCTCCCATCCCCTCTCTCCTTGGAACAATTCCCAAGAGTGTTTCCACTGTACAGATCCTGGAGCAAATGCCATCTTCTCTTTGGGGAAGCGCCCCTGGCTTGCTAACTTTCGAAAGACATGTGCCTTTAACCTAAAAACTAGATGCAGGAATTATTATTTTTAGTTTAATTACAATCTTTTTTATCAAAGTTGAAAGACCTCATTGAACTAACGATGAGACAAGAAGGTAAAATAATGGGTTTTTCCAAACTTGTGGCATTTGAGATGAAAATAGTTGCCAAGCAGATAGGAAGAAAGAAATGGAGATGGAAGGCTTCCACATAACAGCTTTCAGGTGGAGGGATGGTCACATGGTCCCTGAGCATGGCTGTAATTATCCACAATCACACTCATGGCTTAATTCCAAAGTGTTCAATTATAACCTTCATAGAGCTGAGAGGGAAGAGAATGCCTATTACCGGCAGATATCATAGTCCAGCCAGTACAATCTTTTTAATCTTTTAAAGATTTATTTATTTATTTATTTATTTATTTATTTATTTATTTATTTATTTGCTTTAGAGAGGGCACATGAGCAGAACGGGTGAGGGAGAGGGAGAATCCCAAGTGGACCCTACACTGAGCACAGAGCCCCGTGTAGGGCCCCATCTTACAAGCCTGAGATCAAGACTTGAGCTGAAACCACCAGTCGGATGCCTAACTGAGTGTGCCACCCAGGTGCCCCTAGCCAGTGTAATTTTTGAAGTAAACTGTGGTCTCAAGGGAAAAAAAAAATCAGGGTGCCTGGGTGGCTCAGTCGGTTAAGTATCTGCCTTTGGCTCAGGTCAGGATCCTGGGGTCCTAGGTTTGAGCCCTGAGTAGGGCTCTGGCTCAGCAGGGAGCCTGCTTCTTCCTCCTCTCCCTGCTCATTCTCTTCCTCTCCCTCCCTCTCTCTCAAATAAACAAACAAATAAATTATTTTTTTAAAAAAAGAAGAAAAAATACATAAAATAAAAGCTTTTGCCTTTATTTTTTCCAAAAAAAGATTACTTAAAGAACACTTCTTCAGCGTTTGCCTTGTGGTAGGATTTTCCATGCATCATACCACTGAGTCCTTCTAGCAGTTCTGTGGTGCAAAGGTTATTAACCTCCATTTTACACATGGGAAAACAGAGCCCCAAAGAGGACACGCTGACTGACCCAAGATTTATCAGCCAGTGGTGACAGGACCCTTCCTAATGTCTCGCAGCTAACTGCTTCCTACTGAGTTCAGCCCTCCTGGAGCTGAGCCTTTGTTCTCTGCTCCACTAAAAGGAGTAATTCCTGCCCTAGCTGGTACGTGATGTTCGAGCCCAGTCAGACCATTAGATGCATGAGTATGAGAGAGGGTGGAGGACCGGAATTGGGAGAACAAGAGGAAAAATTGTTTTGAAACCTAAACAGTGCTATTAAATTTTAGAGAGTATTAGTAAACAATACTCAGTTTGTTTATTTTTTTTCTTTAACCCTGAATTCTTTTTTAAGTATTTATTCATATAAGTAATCTCTACACCCAATGTGGGACTTGAACTCATGACCCTGAGATCAACAGTCAAAGCTCTTTGGACTGAGCCAGCCGGCGCCCTCCTACTTGTTCACTTTAAATGTGCGTGTAAGTTTTATTTGTCCCTCTGGAATCACCTTCCACATGCATTCCCAGGAGCAGCCCTTGGCCAAAGATGTGGGTAGAGGCATAAACACATGACTCTTTCACCCTTTGATGGAGATGTTTTGAGGCATGTGTCTACATTGTTCCCCAGAGTTTCTCTGTGGGACTAAGCTCCAGTCAACTGGGCTGTCTATTTAATGACCAGTCTTATTGGCCACCTCCTCTTCCCTGTATCAGTCCCTCACTCCTCTACTAGTGTTCCCTGAACCTCTCCATAGATGATTTCACTTAAACCCTCATCTCGTAGTCTGCTTCAGAGGGAATCCAAACTAAGATAGGTTTCCTTGATGTCTGACCTCCTGTTGGGTTCAGCTATGGGGAAAGTGGTGGCAGGAGCTGAGACATTTTGCATTCTACCTTCTGCCCTGGGGACACCAATACCTAGCTCTGTCCTGGGCCCAAACATCCCAGCTCCTGTCAGGGGACCCTCTTCACATTGCTCTGACTCCAGGTTCCAGCAAGTGTTCCCTCCCCTTCCCCCTTCAGACCTCAGGTTATAAACGGCACCCTGCTTTTACTAGCCCTGGGGTGCTGCAGTGTTCCTTGTGATTATACGCCATTCTACTCACACTTTTAAACAAAAACACTAACTCAAAAAGATGCATGCCCTGCTATGTTCATTGCAGCATTATATACAATAGCCAAGATATGGAAACCTAAGTCCGATCGATGGATGAATGGATAAAGAAATTGTGGTATGTATACAATGGATATTATTCAGCCATAAAACAAATGAAATCTTGTCACTCGTGACAACGTGGTTGGACCCCACGGGCGTTTGTGAAGTGTAGTAAGTCAGACAGAGGAAGACAATTTCCTTGTGATCTCTTCACTAACAGATATGTCCTGGAGTGTCCCACAGGTAGAATCTAAAAACAAACACAAAAACAGAAAAGCTTCCCGGTGAGGGCAGAAAGATTCTCAGATGAAACATTGACAGCTCGAAATCTAAAAGGGCTCCCCAGAAATGAATTCTAAGAGGTGACCGAGAGGCACAGGTGGGAGTATGGGCAAGACTGGGAATCCCAATCATCCAAATATAATAAAAGAAACCAGCCTGATGCTCATTTGGTAAACTAGAGATTCAGTTTCACTCTAGATAAACCACTTCCTCTGTCTGAACCAGTTTTCCCATGCGTGAATGAAGGAATTAGACTAAATTTGGTGATCTAATAACAAATTCTTACTAGCAACGTAATATGTTCTATGCTCTACCCACTTGAAGTTTCTTTCGTTTATTTGTTTTACCTTCATGGCAAAGGGTAAAACTTGTTTGAAAAAGTCTTTGACACAGTTCCAAAGGGGCTGGGCTCTCCCCCAGCAGTGGCCCCTTCTTAGCCCGCACTGGAGCTCTGAGGATCTGATGAATGTGTTTAGCAACGGAAAGACTCTTTCTCTGGGTCTTGTGAAATACACTTTCCTGTGTGATAATCATCATGCTTTGTGATTTGGAACAAAGTAGACTACAGACCAAACAAGTTAGTTTCATCCCCTTCTTTTAAACATCCGATCCTTTCCGTGATGTTTTTATTTTGACCTCAGAAAGAAGAGACAGATCGTCTTGATAAAGAAAGAAACTCCCAGTGGCTGAATCCAGCCAGACCATGAAATGGATTATTCCCTGACTCAGCATGGGCCTCTGTGAAGCATGATTCCAAATGACCCTTCATGTGGCAGTCTGCATGCATGACATGCCTGGGCTGGGCATCAGGAAATCCTGTAGGCTCTACCTTCAAAATATAGTCAGAATTTCTGGTTCGTGGCACAGTCACATCCCACCTGGATGACTACAGTAACCTCTGAACTGACCCCTTGCTTCTATCTTTGTCTTTCTAGACTCCATCTTCAAAATAGCATCCAGAGTGACCTTTGAAAATATAAGTTTGATTGTGTCATTGCTTGGCTTGAAATCCTGCAATGGCTCCCTATTTGCCCTTAGAGCAAAAATACAGTGCCCTAAAAATGCTCTTCAAGATCCTTCATGAGCTGCACCCTCCCCCTTACCTCTGAGACTTCATCTCCTAAACTTCTCCACATTCTGCACTCCTTAACAGCCCCTCTTCTTCCTTGCTGTTCCTTGATTAGGCCTTAGAGACTTTGCTGTGCTCTGCTTGGAAGGCTCTTCTCCCAGATAGCCACCAGCCTACTTCTTACCGCCTTCAAACACTTACTCAAACCCAATCTTCTCATCAGGCCTACCCTGACCAGCTATCTAAAACCGCAATTTGCCTCCCTTCCCTCCTTCATTTATTGATTTATTGATTTTTATTTTTTAAGATTTTATTTGTTTATTTGACAGAGAGGGAGAGCACAAGCATGGGGAACAGCAGGCAGAGGGAGAGGGAGAAGCAGGCTCCCCACTAAGCACAGAGCCTGACATGGGGCTCCATCCCAGATCCTGGGATCATGACCTGAGCCGCACGCAGAGGCTTAACCAACTGAGCCACCCAGGTACCCCTCCCCCATTTCTTTCTTTACCTTCTAAAAGAAGGAACTGCTTAAGTATCAAAAGGAAAAAAAGTTTTTTTTTTTTAATTCACTGACTTCCATCCACCAGCAAGTTCCGGATGGTTGAAAGTAGTATTCATGTATTCAGCCAATGCTTAGTGAGTGCCTGCTGTGTGTCAGGCTTGAGTTAGGCAGAAATTCAATCTTCGATTCTATTTTAGTCAAATCAATAATCAGTACACTGGGGGTCTAGAAGCCAGGTTCAGAGTTAGGTGGTGAACTGTGTAGAGATGGAGATCCAGCAGAGTGAAGGCAATAAACTTGGAATGAAGACCTGTGTTTGAACCCAGCTTCACCTCTAACTTCCTCTGGGGTCTTCGCAAGTCCCCTCCCTTTTCTGGACTGACTCTGGCTCATCTTTACAGGGAGGAGAGTGGACTAAATAATCTTTCAAGTCACTTCTGGCTCTACTGTTCCATGTTTTACACTTATTTCATGAGAGCTACAGTCTCTAGAGCTAATTGTGAGTTTCCAGGAGTGAGTCGACAAACAAGCAGGAGGAGGAAATGAGTGGAGCGCATGGACACAAGCTGTCTGTCCCTTATGAGCCAGCACTTCAGGGGCCAGAGGTCTGCTTTAAACACTAGCAGCAGCTGGGCAACAGCTGCAGTGGTTAGCCCGAGGTTGCCCTGTGCCTCCTCCAGCTGAAGGAGGACACCCAGTTCATGTCTCCGCATCCTCAGGAGAGCACAGAAAAAATGTTCCATGGGCCACAGAACTGATGTCAGCTTCCTGTTGGTCTACTAAGCCCCAGAGAAGGGAGAGTGTGGAGGACAAGCTTTGCTTTGGCTAGAGGTGTGCTTGGGAAAGTCCAGTGGAAGGCAAGGGGAGAGCGCTCTAGAGATATGAAACTCACATGCCTCCAACAGGAAGGATGCCATCCCAGCAAACTTCCAAGGCAACACTGAACAGACTATCCATTAGCATCCCACTTACTCTTACATTTGCTTTCTTCCTTTTTTTTTTTTTTGTTTTTTGAAGATTTTATTTTAGAGAGTGTGCATGTGCATGCAAGCATGCGCGGGCACACACACACACACACACACACACACACACACACACACACGTGGGGAGGGACAGAGGAAGAGGGAAAAACAGGCTCCCCGGGGAGTCCAACACAGGGCTTGATCCCAGGACTCTGAGATCATGACCTGAGCCAAAGGCAGACGCTCAACAGACTGAGCTCCCCGGGAACCACTTCTTGTTTTTTAAGTGTTGTTAGAGGAGCATCTTCTTACTCAGCTGTAAATATGAAGTAACAGAGGCAGCGTGATGCAGGGAAGTTCACCTTATTAAATGAAAACACATAATACTGGGGCACCTAGGTGGCTCAGTCGGTTAAGCATCTGCCTTCAGCTCAGGTCATGATCCCAGGGTCCTAGGATCGAGTCCTGCGTCAGCCTCCCAGCTCAGTGGGGAGCATGCTTCTCCTTCTCCCTCTGCTCCTGCCCCATCCATCCCTGTTGCTCATGCTTTTGCTCACTCTTGCTCTATATCAAATAAATAACATCTTTCAAAAAAAGAAAAAGAACAAAGAAAATGGAATACTGTACCAGGAATCAGAAAACCTGTGGCATATTTCTTTAACTGTCTGTATGTTGTTGTTACCATCCAAAAGATGCAGGGATTTAAGTGGGATCTTTCTGGTATGTGATGATGCTAAGTCATCTGGTCTACCACACCAGGATGCTGTCATAGGCAAGAGAGAGCAAACGCCACCCATGGCTACTACCTGTTTCTGTGAAGCCTGCAGGCCCCACTGAGGCAGCCTGCCACTGTAAGTCTTGGCAACAAAGCCCGGCGTCCTCCTGTGGCCCTTATTTCCTCACTGCTCCCAGAGCCTGCCTCTCAGCCCAGTGCCTGTGCCTTGCTGCTGCCTGGGTCCATGCTGGTAGCTACCTACAGTGGGAATTCTGCTCCTGGTGACTGCCAGTCACTGAGCAGAGGAATCTCAGTCTTCCCCAGTTGAGATAGCCAGGCTCTCTTGGGAAGAGAGAAGGGCACCCAGATACAGGTCACTGGGGAAAGAAGTTAAACTGAGCATGATGGCAGTCTTTCTCTCCTGTACCCCTTTATCTCACCCCCTTGCCACTGGCTATTCTCTCTCTTTGCTGGGAGAAGGTCTCCAACTTGGGGCAATGTATACCCATCATCCTGCAATGGGCAATCCAGAGAGATGGAACAGAAGTTTTCTCTCTTGTTATAGAGCTACATAATATCCTTGACTTTACCTCTTGGCCTGCAAAGCCCAAAATATTTGTGATCTGCCCTTTACAGAGCAAGTTTGCCAACCCATGGGCTACAGTATAATCTATAAGATGGTAGAGTACGGAGTTAGGTGACTGGGTTCATCCCTTTCCTAGTGCTGTGACCTTGGGCAAGGTCCTTAACATCTCTGAGCCCGTTTCCTCACCTGTAAGACTGAGTTTACAGTGACAGCACCTGCCGTATAGGCTTGTTGTAAACATATGTTACGTGACTTGCGAACAATACCTATCAGGCAACATGAGCAGATTTAGCAATTTGTGCATGTAATAAACAGTCTCAGATGTATGTCATCAAGCAGAATTTATTGAGTCCCTATTCTTGGCCAGGCCCTTTGCCAGGCCATGGTCTGGCAGGGAAGACAGATTTGCAAAGAGAACAAAGACAACGCAGTATGTCAGTTGCTCTAAGAGGACACAGCTGCGGGACAAAGGTGAGAGTGTCTAGTTCCTCTTTGTAGGTTCAGACAAGGTTTCACCAAGGAAATGAGCCTCCAGCCAGCAGGCAGATGAAGGTGACACGGGGCAGAGGGAACTTCATGTAGAGGCATGGCGGCTTACAAGGACACCGCACATCCTTGTTGGTGGCTCAACGAGAGTTAGATAGGCCTTGAGTCTAAGTAAGAGGTGTTTGGAAGATGAGGCTAAAGAGACAGGCAAGCCCCAGGGCCTGGGGGGGGGGTGCTTATATGCTATCCCAAGAGTTTGGGGGTATCTCCTGTCAAAGAGTCACTGGAGAAAGCTGAACAAGAAAAAAGGATTAAGATCAAAATATGGTTTTCAGAAACATCGCTCTGGCTCAGTGTGGAGAGCAAACTGAAGAGCAGTCAGGAGGCTGCGACGCACCCAAGAGAAAACTGGTGAAACCGAATGAAGGCAGGGGCTGTGAGAATGAAGAGAAGGCAGGTGGCTGAGCTATGCAGGAGGTAGGATTGAAAGGCAAGAGCCAAAAAAAAAAGGGGGTGTGCGCCTGGGTGGCTCAGTTGGTTAGGCGACTGCCTTCGGCTCAGGTCATGATCCCGGAGACCCAGGATCAAGTCTCACATTGGGCTTCCTGCTCGGTGGGAAGCCTGCTTCTCCCTCTCTCACCCCCCCTGCTTGTGTTCCCTCTCTGGCTGTGTTTCTCTCTGTCAAATAAATAAAATCTTTAAAGAAAAAAAAAAAAAAGAAAGGCAAGAGCCACCCAGGAAACCCCCAGGTTTTTGGATAGGGCAGCTAGTGACAGTAAGGGTATAGCTACAATAGAAGAGGCAGGGAACCAGGGCAAGGTAAGATGCTCTGGAAAACAATTCTGAGTTGAGTCTATGGCCACGCTCCCAGAATGAAGCCATGGCTGCTGCCCTCTGCCATGCTTCCCCTGGGAAAATAAGCTGGAGCCAGCACCACCCCCACGTTTCCCAGGCAGTGGCCCTCAGGGGGGCCAGGAGGGGTTTGATGAAATGGGGGGGGGCTTTTTTCCTTTTTCCTCTGTTCACTTACTATGGCTTTTAGGTGAGTGTGCAGCCAATGCAGGGAAACCTGTGGCTAATGCAGTTTTCTAGCAGGAAACCCAAACAAGAAGGGTGGCACAGGCCAGTGGCCAGCACTAAGTCAGACTAGCCCTCTGGATTCTTATGCTGCAGAGGACCCTGAGCCTTTGATGTGGGGGCTCAATTTCAGGGTCTCTCCACAAGATCTCATTTGACCAAAGTGTGACTAATGCCAGTCCTTTTTTAAAAGTTATTGTGAATATACTCTGAAGGATTCTTTAGAGGAAAGAAAACCCTTTTAGGTTTTTCATGTTTGGAATAATCAGGGACCATTTCTTACATGTGCATAGTACTTCATAGCTTACGGATTGCTTTCTCAGCCATGGTGATTTTCCTATTTACACCCAAACAGTGATTATTCTTTCCATTCTATGGGTATGAAACAAGACTCGGAGGTACAAATGGTTTTTCAAGATCACATAGCGAGAAAGCATAAAATTATTCGTGCATATTTGATAATATTTCATGTTGGCAAAACAACGGGGAAATGAGAGTCTCAGATACTAATGATAACAGTATAAACTGGTCTGGTCTTTTCGCAAGGGCTCCCTGCCAAAAAGTATTAAATGTGGTTACCAGCTCTCTGGCAGCTCCACTCGTGGGTCCCCATTTCAACCTCAACTCCCCTGAAACAACAGAGCTTGCAGGCAGGGAGTTGAGAGAAGCCAACCAGTTGAAAGGAAGGTCAGTACAAGAGCATGTTAGCAAGCTGGTCACCACTGCATGTAACTAGGGCTTGACCCTGCTGGTACCCTCTAAAGATACAATGGGAATGTCTAGGAGGAAAAAGAGGGGACATTTATTCACAGGATCCCACCTGACCTTGGTCAATGATTATCCCATAGAATGTTCACTCTTTCACACCTCCAGGTTTGCCAAGTGAATTCCCAGAGGGACCCCCAAGAAGGTATTCATTAGTAATCATATAGTTCAAAGTAAAAAAGGTTGGGGGAGGACCTGGGCCTGGGGAACTGCAGTTGGCCCTGGAACACAGATCTCCAAAGGGAGGTCTAATTTTCAGAGTCTGACAGGTAGGGCTCTGTGGAACAGGAACCATGGAGAAGAGAATCCAGTCCCCAAAGGTGGGGAGAGAGGTCTGCCAAGAGATAGGTAGGATGCTTTCATTTTTTGCCATTGGAGACTTTCCATATTCCATAGTACAGGGGCAGAGGCCCTCTGATAGGAAGTGGTACCAATGCTCAGAAAGCAGCAGAGACAAGGCCTGCCATGCTCAGTCCTGGGGCCCAAGACAAAATATGAAACAAATGATTATGAAAAAACAGTGGTTCTCCAATTTTGTGGGCATGAGATTCACCTGGAAGCTTAACAGAGATTTAGATTTCTGGGCCCCACCCCAAAGAATTCTAATTTCGGTATTTTTAAAATATTTTATTATGTGTCGGGTTTGGGGGAGAGAGAGCAAGCCCATGCATGGGGAGTGGCAGGCAGAGGGAGGGGCACACAGCGAGAGAAAACGGGCTCCCTGCCAAGCAACAGCCTAGTGCAGGACTCCATCCCAGGACCCTGAGATCAGGACCTGAGTCGAAGGCAGATGTTTAAGTAACTGAGCCACTCAGGCGTCCCCTAATTTGGGTCTTGATAAGGGCCTGGAATCTACATTTATAATGGTAATTCTCAGTGTGGGTGATCCAGAGCCACAATTGAGAAACACTGCCCTAGGGCCCAGACTCTGAGCCCTTTGAGGGCAAGAGTTGTTTCATTTATATCTGGTTCCCTCCCTAGGACCTGCCACACAGGAACCAGATGATAATTGTCCATTGAATTGAATCGTTCAAAAGCAGTGCTCCAAAAGGTATGTTTCCTGTGGAGTCAGCTGAAGTGTGTAGCCTCTCTCCACCTGCAGGCTCTGGGCAATAAGAGCAAACATAGACAAGTGAGATTCTACCAAACTAAAAACCTTTTGCAAGCAGGGGTGCCTAGGTGGTTCAGTCAATTGAGTGTCTGCCTTTGGCTCATGACATAAGCCCAGGATCCTGGGAGCCTGCTTCTCCCTCTCCCTCTGCTGCTCCCCCAGCTCGTGCTCTCTCACTCTCTGTCAAATAAATAAAATAAAATCCTAAAACAGAATAAGAAACAAAAGCCTGGGTGGTGGTTATGCAAATCAAAACCACAATGAGCTATCACGTCACACTTGTTAGAATGGCCACTATCAGATAAAAGATAACAGGTGTTGTCAAAGATGTAGAGAAAAAAAGAGCTGTTGTACACTGTTGCAGGAATGTAAACTGGTACAGCTACTATGGAAAGTGATACGATGTTCCTCAAAAAATTAAAATAAAACTATCTTACGATCCAGTAGTCCCACTTCTGGGTCTACAGCCAATAGAAATGAAATCAGAATCTTAAAAGAGATAGCTGCATTCCCATGATCGTTTCAGCATTATTCACAAGAGCCAAGATAGGGAAACAATGTAAATGTCAACAGATGAATAAAGAAAATGTGATCTATAAATATATACACAATAACTGAAATACAATAAATACATAAATATATATCTCCTGCCATTTGTAGAAACAGGATGAACCTGGAGGACAGTATGCTAAGTGAAATAAGCCAGACCAGAAAGATAATATTGCATTATCTCACTTATATATGGATTCTAAAATAGTCAAACTCATAGAAGAAGAGAAAACGGTTGTTGCCAAGGTCTGGGGGGAAGGAGAAGATGAAGAAATGTTGGTCAAGGGGTACAAAATTTGTTATTGCAAGATAAATAACTTCTGAAGATTTAACGTGCAACAGTGTGACTATAGTTAACAATATTGTATATGATATACTTGAAATTTGCTAAGAGGGTAGATCTTAAGTGTTCTCATCAGAAAAAAGAAAGAGAAAAAAAGAAAGAAAATGGTAAATATGTGAGTGATGGATATATTAAATAGCTTGTTTGAGTTCATTATTTCACAATGTATATCAAATGAACAAAGTGTACACCTTAAATATATATAATTTTAAGTTGTCAGGTATACCTCAATAAAGGTGGAGGGAAAAATGCTAGAGGCAGTATGCATAGGAATAATGCATGCAAGCTCTGGAGTCAGAATAAGGTTCTGCTGCTATCTATGAAAATTTGGCCAAGTCATTGTTTTTCTCTGAGCCTCAGTTTCCCTCAGTGCCAAATAAAAATGATAGCACCTGCCTTTTGGAATTTCTTGTGAAAATTAAATGAGATAATGAATGTAAAGTTTTGTCACAGTGCTTTGCATTCAATAAGTAATCAATTAAAGTTAGCTGGTATTAATATTCACTTCCATTTCTTTTCAGTCACCAACTCCAATGTCAGACAGGTAAATAATATATTAGTATAATGAGAGAATTACAGACTGGTGGCAGGTAACCTGGGCTCCAGCCTCTGCTAGGCCGGGTATAAGCGGTCATTTCATAATCTAATCCTTAGTTTATGCATTAGAGAAAATGTAAACGACACCTAGCAACACTGTTCACTCAATGATTTAATTCCTCCATTAACCAAGATTTACTGAATGCCCATGATACAGATTTAGCCCTCGAAACCTGGAAATGAATGAGCCATGGCTTCTGTGTGGAGGAACTCACAGTCTAAGAAATCAAATGAGATAATGTCTCTGAAGATTTCCCACAGGTAAGTGACGACAGTCAAAAGAAAGTGCTGGTATGACTATTAACTTTCCAGTTGCCCAGGCACTCATTCCCTAAGATCCTCCATCTACCTTCTGGAAGGTAGCCTGGAAGGTGAGGGCAGGAGAGGCAGTTGTAAATAAAAGAGCAACCTTTCTTTCTGGAAGAAACAGAGGAAAGGAGAGCACTGACCCGTGTGGATCTGATCTGTGATTACGTACTTAACGACAGAAAGGCTGGATTTCTTCCAGGGAGCCGAAGCTCACTGAAACGCTGGGGAAGGAACGCGGGAATCCACGGCGGCGCACGCGCACTGTGACTTCCGCCCGGCGCCAGGCCCCCTTGGCTGAAAACAGTACGCAAAGTCTCCGACGAAAGACGTAGGAAAGGCGGCGAGGCAAACGCAGGCTCTTGGATCACGTGACGCGGCGAGGGCGTCGTTGACTCCTCCCCTCCAAGATGGCGTCCTTGCTGCAATCCGAGCGGGTTCTCTACCTAGTCCAGGGAGAAAAGAAGGTTCGGGCTCCGCTGTCGCAGCTTTATTTCTGCCGCTATTGTAGCGAGCTGCGGTCGCTGGAATGTGTGTCTCACGAGGTAATGCAGTTGTCCCGTGAAGAGTGTGTATATGTTGGGGGAAGAGGGGGGAAGGGTTCGTCCTAGTCACTGCGATGGGCGGGTAGTCATTATCTTAGTTTGCTGATTGGCTCTGTTTTCCGCCACTCACATTTGCTGGCGATTTAATTTGCTTATAATTTGTGATTTGGAAAGGAGCGGCCTTGGGTGGGGCTGAGCGGATCTTTCGGTTCTAGAGTGCCCTCGGATTGGACAAACCTGATGTTAGGGACCCTGGCGGTTTCCTGGGGGGTTTGGTAGTTGGGTGGGTTTGGGAGGAAGATGTGGGGGTGTTATTCAGGCCACTTGAGGGGCGAGATACCGTCTTCCCATGACTGTAGGGTGGTGCCCACCGGCATTCTCATTCGTGTCCTTCCCATCCTGGAAGTTCTACCCCGACTTTGGCCAGAAACTGGGCCTTGCTATGTTTTCTGGCTCAGGCCAAGGCCTGCAACAGGGAACAGTTTGGGTTGGGGCGAGTTGGGTGGAAAGCGCTTAGAATAACGTCTGTCGTGTAAGAAGCTCACGGCGCTTCTCCAGAGGGTATGGTGCGGTCCTTCGTAGGCACAAGTGGGCATTGGAAGTAGGATTGCTCATAACGTAAAACACCCCAGCCCCCATTAAAAAAAAAATTACCAAATAATAAAATTCCCAAACTTCACCAGCGCTTAGCACATCTTGTTGTTCCTTCCATAATCTTTGGGGATTAAAAGAGGAGTTAAGACGTAAATTCTGCTGTTGAGTGACTCACAGTCTAGTTAAGGAAAAGCTGCTAGTGACAGTAACTGCTTATTCAGTGCTTTCTATATGCCATGTGGATTAAACTCCTTTAATCATCCTACAGGCCAATAGAATGGATATTCTTAAAAAAAAAAAAAAAAAGTAATTAAAGCAACAGACACAGTGTTTGCCCTAGGTCACACAGCCAAAAATTTGGGGGTGGCAGAGAGGACCAAGATTTGAAACTCACAGCAGCTTTTGAAATCGGGATTTGAAATATGATTCAGAGAACTTCCCTGAAGATCCCTAGACTATTAAAAATGCATATGAAAATGTGTCCTATACTCTAAGCCATTTTACACATTATTATTAATAATTTTATTGGGTATATTTTTCTTAATATTAAGAACAGTCACAAAAGGAGTTAACACAAGAGAAAAATCATTGCCGTATTATATATACGATATTTCTTGTATTTTTTCTCATTAGCACTTTTCTCTGTATCTCTTTAGCAGGTCCTTTGTCTTTTGGGTATTTTCCTGTTCCAGCTGTGCCTCCATTTCCAGAAATTATTGGATTAAATTCCCACTTGGTGGTCATTAGAGAGCTCAGTCTCCATGATTGCTAAGGATATCTTGAGCTAGAACAGTCTGTCTTACTGCATCTTTTACAGACTCATGTGTACCTCCATCTGTGAAGTGGAGGCCATTTAGGATTTGGGGAAGGATGAGGCTAGTAAGGGCTGAAGGAGTCCGGAAAGTTCTAATGGAGAACCTGGGATTGGAGCTGCGCATGAAGGGACAGGGAGAAATTGAAAAGAGCCACAAGAAGGAACAAATTATAGTTTGCCTTTTATGATGAGTAAGTGCAGATATTAATTACCAATACTGTGCTTTATGTTCCTGGAGGTTATGTGAGCAGCAACTTTGTTTTTTCTCAGGTGGTCCTGTGTTTAACAGTTGATGAAAAAAGAAGCCAGTTTCTATCATAGTATTTATATTCATTTAAATCTGTCTTTTCATCTGTAGGTGATTAAAGTCTAAAACTGTCAAATAGGATCTACCTACATTAAGGAAAACAATTATTTAGAACTTTAAAAATACAGTGAATTTATTTTTCTTCTGGGTTTTTGAGTTAAATACATTAAGACTATCTTGCTAACTTAGTAGTTTAATTTGCTATTTAAAAATCTGTAATCAGAGGTGTCTGGGTGGCTCTGTCATTAGGTGTCTTCCTTCAGCTAGGTCATGATCCCAATCAGGCCCCTGCTCAGCAGGAGGCCTACTTCTCTCTCTCTCTCTCCCTCTCTCTCCCTCTCCCACTCCCCCTGCTTGTGTTCCCAGTCTCGCTGTCTCTCTCTCTCTTGTCAAATAAGTAAATAAAAATCTTTAAAAATAAAAAAATAAAAATCTCTAATCAGTTGGCTAAAGCTGATTTTGTACATATTAATTTATGCTTTTGTGAACATGTAATATGTTAGTAATGAAAACTTTTAAAGTCTCCCTTAACAATTTAAGTGTGGTCAAGTTATTACAATCCATTAAAGCTAAACAGTATAAAAAGATGGAGGGATATTTGATCAGAGTGTCACAAATTGGGTTATTTTATTTATTAGTCTGTTCATTAGATTATCATATAGTTCTTCTGTTCCGTAGACAACTTGTAACACATCTATTACATAAAATCCTGATGAAGGGGAACAGGAAAGATCAGAAAGGAAAAATGAAAGGGTTTTAGGAAATACAGAAGATATGAAAAAACATGGTTGAAGAATACACCCTAAGTTGAAAACAGTCTGGGTTCTTTGGCATATCATTGGTTTCTCACTTTCTGCTGCAGTATATTTTAGAATTCACTGTTTGGCATAGATGTATATATACAAGCTGGACTGAGTGCCTTTTCCTCTGATTTTTGATTTCTTGTTTCTCTCTAGGTGGACTCCCATTATTGTCCCAGTTGCTTAGAAAATATGCCATCGGCTGAGGCCAAACTAAAAAAGAATAGGTAAGACTAGGATCCGTTTTTGTTTTTGTTTTTCTGTTTTCCTCAACTATTTATTTTAATAGCTGGCGAGAAAACTCACGGAATTAACTTTCATTTTTAATGAGCTAGTTTTCATTTTTTAGCATCACCTTTGCCAAAGATGAAGTGTCCTTTGATTTTTTTAAATTAATTTTGTATTTTAGAACATTTTAGACTTAAGAATTATTGTGAAGATGGTACAGAGAGTTCTGTGCACTTAATACGCAGTCTCCCCTTACTGTTAACATCCTGCATGAGTATAGTATATTTGCCTCAATTAATGAACAACATTGATACTTTATTATTAAATAAACACTTTATTTTATTCAGATTTCCTCAGTTTTTCCCTAATCTCCTTTTTCTGTTCCTGGATTTTATTTAGGATACCCATGTTATATTTAATAGTCATGTCTCTTTCGGCCTCTCTTGCTGTGACATTCTCTTTAACTTTTCTTCGTTTTGAGAACCTTAAAAGTTTTAAGTTTTAAGAGGACCCAAAAGTTTTATTTTGGTAAGATATTTTGTAGAATATCCCTCAATTAGAATTTATCTGATGTTTGTTGCATCAGCTGGGGAAATGTGTTATGGGGAGGAAAACAATAGAGTTAAAATGCATCTTTCATTACATCCCACCCAGGGTATGTACTGTCAATAGAACTTATCTGTTGGGGTGCCTGGGTGGCTCAGTTGGTTAAGCGACTGCCTTCGGCTCGGGTCATGATCCCAGAGACCCAGGATTGAGTCCCATATCGGGCTCCTCGCTCGGCGGGAAGCCTGCTTCTCCCTCTCTCACGCCCCCTGCTTGTGTTCCCTCTCTGGCTGTGTTTCTCTCTGTCATAAATTAAAAAAAAAAAAAAAAAGCTTATCACTGTTGAGGTTAGCCTTAATGACCTGGCTTGAGCTACTGTTTGTCCAGTTTCTGAGATCTAGAGTCACTTTTTTTCTCTCTTTTTTTTTAAAGATGTTATTTATTTATTTGACAGCGAGATCACAAGTAGGCAGAGAGGCAAGCAGAGAGAGAGGAGGAAGCAGGCTCCCTGCTGAGCAGAGAGCCCAATGCGGGCCTCGATCCCAGGGCCCTGAGATCATGACCTGAGCCAAAGGCAGAGGCTTAACCCACTGAGCCACCCAGGCACCCTTTTTTCTCCTTTATTATGTTGTAGAAATACTCTTACAGCTGACAGTTAAATAGTGGAGAGTTATAGTCTCCCTCTATGACAATCCTCTCCTTAAATTATTTGGAATTCTTTTGAATGGCAGATTTTTCTCTCCTCCCCTGTTTATTTAATCATTTATTAAAAGCATGAACTTTGATTTTATACCGTAGGATATAATTCAGTACCATTTTATTTATTTTTTTGCTCAGATTGTTCCAGCTTTGGCCATTGCGTGCTCTTTTGGTAGACTCCTGTATCCCTTTGATGTACCCCCATTGTTGCATGCACTGGAGGGTGGGGGGTTTGTTTGTTCATTTGAACATTCTCTTATATTTTGGTTCTACAGGATACTCCAGGCTGATGATCTCAGGACTCTGCCTCAGTCCTTGAATTAGCCATTTTCCAAGGAGCCCTGGTTCTTTTTATTGGAAAATGATATTAAAAATCACGATCTGGGTAGTGAGCATGCTCATTGCCACTGGATGCCATTTGGTTTTTAGCTTAGCGTTAAAATCCTTTGCTACCACTCATACCCTTATACCTGGATGAGAACCACCATGTCTTTTCTTTCTGAACCCAAGAAGTAGCTCCCAATAAGGCAGACACTGTTTTTTTGTATGCTCTCCACACATTAATTTTATCATTTAATCCTCAGAATATCATTGAGCAGTGAACAGTGGGTAGATACCATTATTATCCTTATATGAGGCTATCATCCAGATGACAAAATATTGCAGGTAACTAGAGTTGTAGAACAGAGCTTCAGACTAAGTCCAGGACTAGGATTGAGATCTTGATAATCTCAGATGGTGAAAAAGTTACAAACAACAAGGCACAGGGTCCCAGGGCCCCTGAAAGGGAGGTTTTGGCTGAGCCCTAGGAAGAGTGGTGCCTAAGGAGAGAACAGAAAGCCTCAAAAAGGCACTGCTCCCGAACTGTTGCAGTTTGATAGCGTCATTTGGTTTCTGTGTCAGCTCTCTGGCACAGCAAGCAAGCAGTTGTTTTCCAAACCAGTTTCACAGCCTATTGTATTTTTGCCTCCCAAGTTTTCATTGTGCAACTGCTCTGTCTTCTCTAAAGGCGTAAGTGGTGACCTCTCTCTTCCTCAGAAATCTTCATGGTCTGGACAAGCCTCAGTAGAGTCTGAAATGGTTAAAAACAGACTGTTTAACTGTTTAACAGTCATTTCATCTAGAATAGGATTGGGTTAGGCTCTTAATTCTTCAGGAACTTTGATGATGATTGCATTTCTTAAAAAAATAAATGAGCATACAATTATATCTTTTAGATTTTAAAACAAGATTTTAATACTTTTTTATTTCTTTTTAGTTGAGAGACAGTCCTCCCTTAGAGTTCCCTCTTGAATTCCTAATACCTAGAATAGTGTGTGACACATAGCAGGTGCTTAATAAATATTTGTCAAATAAATGAACAGTGGTGTTGTGTCATAGGTGTGCCAACTGTTTTGACTGTCCCGGCTGTATGCACACTCTCTCTACTCGGGCAACAAGTATCTCCACACAGCTGCCAGATGACCCTGCCAAGACCACCATGAAGAAAGCCTACTACCTGGCCTGTGGATTTTGTCGATGGACATCTAGAGATGTAGGCATGGCCGACAAATCTGTGGGTGAGTTAGGCGGACTTCAACAGGAGATTTTGCGAAATTGGCAGTGTTATAATTGCCCACAGATGATTATTTTTTGTTACCTGTTGGAAGGCTAAATTCAGAACTAAATCTTCTGTGTTTCCAAGTTCTCACATTTATGGACTATAATGTTTCATCTAAGACTAGGTGAACTATTTAGTTTTCTTAGAGTTGGTAAAATAAATAATTGATAAATTGACAAAAATAAAAAGTTGATAAATCTGACACTTTTTTAGAATCAGAATATTACTGCTTTTCATAAAACATAAGCACTCATGATGAAAGACACCATAAACAAATTTAAAAGATAAAAAGTGAGAAACTAAGAAAAATATCTGGATCATATATAACAGACTAAAGATAAATAACCAAAAATGGAGAACCCTTGTAGATCAAGAAAGAAGCCCCAAAGAACTAGGCAAAGGATAAGAAGAGCAGCTCTCAGAAGTGGAAATAAAAATGATGAATAACCAAGATGTGTACATGGAAGGGCCTACAGTCGGGTTAAAATTATCTTTATCTTGACTCCAAACTCCTCCAGACCTTGCAAATTCCATGGAAAGACCTTAACCTTTCATAAAGTTACAACTCAAGTTTGTGTTTCCCTCCCTTGACATTTTTTAGCGCTTTCGTTTTATTTTGACTCTTTTTTGAGTATCCATAAATCGTCTTGCACTATTAATACAAATTAAAACTTCGTTGATTTGGCAAGTTTTTTAGATTTGGTACTATCAAGTGTTGGCAAGAATATGTCAAAATAGTTTGTTCATATACTACTACTTTGGAGAGCAGTTTGATAACATTTATTTAAGTGAGCTCTACACCCAGCATGGGACTTGAACTCACAGCCCTGAGAATGAGTCACATGCTCCTCCCATTGAGCCAGACAGGTTTTCTCATTGGTGGATAGATACTTCCTGAAATGTGATTTTTATTAGAAAGATTCTATAACATCTTTTGATTATGAGCAAATATTTGTGTGTTTTAATATCAGTATAGCAAGTAAGTTGTTTGAATTTGCTTGTGAATGTAAATTTAATATGAAGAACAACCTCAAAGCGGCAGAGTATGTATGCCTCAGTGAGTTGAAGTGTATTTTTTTTAATATATTTTTCTATTTGTATTTTGTCTCTTGTTGTCAAGGTAAAGAAAGCCTAGAAGTCCAAATCGATTTCTCAGTGTTACCCTTAAGAGAATGTTTTATGCTTTTTAGATTATGAGCCATTAAGTTAGAATTTATATTGCAGACCTTAAAACCTGTGTTAACTTTCAGAAATCTATCTCTCCAGGGTATCTTGACAATAATAATTGAGTACTAGGAGTCTTAAAGAATACAGATAATTTTTTCTTTCATTATATAAACTATTTGTTTATTTATAAGTAATCCATTGTGTGTGTAATATGCAGAGAAATGAGATAGTTATGTCTCCCAAATTGCTTTTCAGAATAAATTGCCAGTTCTAAAGCAATTAGGTAAAACATTTATTTAGATTTTTCAAAATATTACAACTAAAACACTTCTTTCCCGTAGTTATTTTTTCGTGATTGTCTTAAGTAAGGCAACCTTTAAAATATGAATATTATACTAAAGGATATCGTTGCCATTTCTTGCAAGGGGTGGTGTCACCTTCAATAAGCGTCCTTTGTGTTTTGAAAAAAAGGTTATTTTTACTTATACAGATAATACACATTCATGTATTTATCACCCAGCTTCAGAAATTAAACATAACCAAGACAATGTAAGCCCCTTGTGTAGCCTATGCCCACTAGATCCCCCTTCCTCAGCCTCCTAGAGAAGTAATCATCTCAGTCCTGTATTTAGTGTTTTATCCGTGTCCATACATGTCTTTATACTTCTCCACATATGTATGTAGCCACTAACAAATGTTGAAATATGAAACAAATGGAAACATACTGTATATGTATCCTGCTACAGTTTTTCTCTATTGACATTGTGTTCCTGATACAAAAGCTGACTTACACATGACTTAGCACAGTTTACTTACTCAGTCTCCTCTTGATGGACATTTATTTAGGCCTTCATTTTTTTGCTTTTGACAATAGTGCTGTTAGAAACATTCTTGTATGTATTTCCTAAGTCCAAGAGTGAAGGTTTCTCTGCATAACTGAAAGTTAAATTGCTTGTTTTAAGTTGTCTACATCTTTAGCTCTCCAAAATGGCTTAGCAGTTTTTGCTCCCACTAGTAATAAGATAGACTGACAATTGCTCCAGATCCTTGGCTGCTGTAGTATTGTGGGACTTATTTCAGATTTTTCCAAACTGATGGTTGTAAAACTGTTATCTCATTATAGTTTACTTTTCCCTTTCTTTGGGGGGGGGGCAGCTTTGTTGAGATACACAGTTGACCCTTGAATAATGCAGAGGTTAAAGGTGTTGACCCCTGGCTGTGCAGTCCAGAATCTGCATGTAACTTTTTGACTCCCCAGAAACTACTAACAGCTTGTTGTTGCCTGGAAGCCTCACTGATAATATAAACAGTTGATGGACACATACTTTGTATGTTGTATTGTATATATATATAGTCTTATAATAAGCTAGAAAAGAAATAAAAAATACAGCTACAGTGCTGTATTGTATTTATTGAAAAAAATCCACAGGTAAGTGGACCCTCACAGTTCAAATCCATGTTGTTCAAGAGTCAGCTGAATTCACTATGGTTTTACTTTCAGCTTTCTGGAGTAATCTTTTCCATTGAGATTCATGCTGTTTATTTCTTACATAAGAAATTCTTCTCTGAATCAAGGTCATAGAACATAGAAATCGCACAGTTTTTAGGTAAGAGCAGGGTCTTAAGAGTTAGACTGCTTGAGTTTGAATCCCACTTTACCACTTACTATCTGTGTGACTTTGGACAACTTATTTAACTTCTCTGAGCCTCAATTTCATTTGTAAAATGAGTTTAATAAGAATCCCCATGTCAGAGGGTTATTGTATAAAATGAAATTAATACATTTCGGATGCTTGGGACAGAGGTTATGCATATGGTCGTTGTGGTGGGGGCCCTTATCTTTGTCACTCTCATTATTTTTAATGAAAATTTCATTTTGGGTGTTCAGGTCTGTATAACACAGGACCATTTCTTAGAAGTTCTGTGATTAAAAGTTTCATTTTATGGTCTGCAGATGAACTGTTTTTATGAAAATAAAAATATCAAATTATGAAAATTTGTTTAATGTCCCTTTATTTTGTAGCTAGTGGTGGTTGGCAGGAACCTGAAAATCCTTACACACAACGGGTAAGTAAAGCATCATCAGAGGGGCGCCTGGGTTACTCATTTGTTAAGCATCTATCTTTGGCCCGGGTCATGATCCCAGGGGCCTGGGATCAAGCCTCTCATCAGGCTCCCTACTTGGCGGGAAGCCTGCTTCTCCCTTTCCCACTTCCCCTGCTTGTGTTCCCTCTCTAGCTGTGTCTCATTCTGTCAAATAAATAAAGTCTTTAAAAAAAAAAAAAAAGGCATCAGAGCGTGGATGAACTAAGAATGATGGAGAAAAAGACTGAAGATTTTCCATTTTATCAATGGATATGGCATATGCTTAGAAATCTGTGTATCTGGGGTCTGTTATACACAGAAAGTGCTTCTCATAATCACAATGGCTGAATTTTCTAGTTTGGCTTAAGTTGATAGACACCTAGCTGTAGCTTTAGTTCTGTAGTCAGGCTATGACTCAAAAAGAAAACAGTATGTGTTTGTTTTTAGTGAAATAAGTTATAATATATTTTTCCTCTATATGAAAAATACTTAACTTCAGACAAGTAAAAGCTATATATCTATACGCAGGGTTTTTGTTTTCATGTATGCAGAGTGTAATCACATGCCCACGTGTGTAAGTGGGTAAGAAAGAAAGATACCTACGCTTATAATTGCAGATACCTTTAGTGAGGGGAAGAGTGGACTTGCGCACAAGCGATAAAAGAGGAGAAGGGTTGCTTTGTTTAATATTGTTTGAAGTTTTCACAGTCAACATGTATTGCTTATAGGATTAGGACATATTTTTTAAAAAATGAAAATGTATGAGTGGGGAAGAAGACAGTATAAGATGTCACACTTAGAAATAGATAGGCCTGTGGTCATGCAGAAAAAATGGGAGTAGTTGTAAGGGGAAATAAGTAATGGAGTAAAAGGAGTGAAATGAGGGCATGAAATTCCCTAGCCTTTTCATTGCTTATTTCTTCCCATTGTTAAACTTAAAGGTTCCATTTTAATTCTGCAAATAATTCAAAGAAATGTAATGAAGAGAAATTCTCTTTGAGGAAAAGGGCAAATTTGCCCACTGTAGTAATTAGTAATTTGTCTTCACTGTTTCATTTTGTGTCCAGTTAGTGGCATTGATTAAGTTTGCATATTTCCTGTTAGCTTTTTCATGAAAACAATTACTGTGTCTTTGATTCCTTAACAGATGAACAAACTGATTGAATATTACCAGCAGCTTGCTCAGAAAGAGAAGGTTGAGCGAGATCGCAAGAAGCTGGCACGGCGTAGAAACTATATGCCTTTGGCGTTTTCGGTGAGGACTTGGTACAAAAAGGAGTGTGCAGTTCATCGATCCAGACCCATGTGCCTTGAGAAAGTGATCATTTCAGAAAGTGGCCACTGACCTTAGATTTCTGAATGATGGGTAGCCGAGAAAGGTTTCTCAGATCATAGGTTTTTAAGTCCAGCAGTTAGGTGTTTGCCATATCATTCACTCTATTTGAGTTCTTTGAGGCTTTGTTTTTTTTTTTTAAAGAGTTTATTTATCTATTTGACAGAGAGATCACAGGTAGGCAGAGAGGCAGGCAGAGAAAGGAGGAAGCAGGCTCCCTGACAAGCAGAGAGCCTGATGTGGGCCTCGATCCCATGACCCTGAGATCATGACCTGAGCGGAAGGCTGAGGCTTAACCCACTGAGCCACGCAGGCGCCCGAGTTCTTTGAGTTTTAAGGACATTTGCGTTTCTTTTTGCATCACTGCCCTCTCTCATTGGAGTGTTCCCCAGGACTGTTTAATTTTGTAAGTATGACAGAACTCTTAAACACAAAGAAGAAGATGGGCAAGTGTTAGATTTTATTCATACTACCCAGGAAAGCCATGTTTGACATCCTATATTAATGGGTTCCTAGCTCAAATTATTATTTCTGGCACCTTCTATAGTTCTCCAGTGTGAAGAACACTGACTCTTACACAGTGCATTTTGCATGGCTAAATAAATAGTAATAGATGCCAGTATCATTGATAGGAACTCCTCATGGAAGTCATTTTCTGCTAGTTTATGTATTATCCAGAAGCAAAACATTAGGATTTGGAGCTTTTGTTATTGTCCCCCAAGTTTTATCTGCTCTCATAGAACAATTTCTGTATGCTTGCTTGGGGCCAAGGAGGTTGGCAATTGAATAAATAACATTTATTGAAGGACAGTGGCACTATTCTGATAAGGACTTTTCACATATTTTATTTTTAATCCTCACAACAATCCTCTGGGGTAGATTGACAGTTGAGGAAATGTAACTACTTCTGTATGTTCATACTACTTCTGTATGAGAATTAGTTAAGCCACTGAAACCCTAAGAATTGGTGAGGTCCATATAAAAATACTTAGCTTAGAACTTAATAAAACATTAAAACATGCAAAGCATCTACATTACCAGAGACTTTAATGACGTCCAAATGAAATTTTCAGAATAGCCAGTGGTATAATCAGCATATGCTCTAGTGTATATAGGAGAGGAGTTTGAATTAAAGGCATTATTCTTCCAGCTTCCCTTATAACCTGCCTGCTGTATGGGTTTGCTTCTGTCTTATGCTGCATTTTTTTGTCTCTGTTGCAACCTGCTGCTATTTGGGGGCCTACAGCAACACACTATTCATGTAGTGGTAAGTTCTCTTTTATGATTCTCGCTAACCCTGAAGAAGTTAGCAGATGATCGCTGGTGTTCCAAGAAGACATTCATCATTTGCCTCACACACTCCACATAGTTCTGGTCTAAATCATAGCTTAGATACTTTTCGATTAATCGTTTTTTAAAAAATCACGTTTAGTTCCATTTTAGTCTGCTAATGTAGTTTCAGTCTCCATATTTGGTGCTTTTGCCAATTATCTTAAAATAAGATGATGTGGGGCTGCAAATTACTTTCTTTAAAAGGAGCTTTCAAATTAGCTTTTTTTTTTTTTTTTTTTTTTTTTTTTTTTTTTTTTGCTTATTTCCCTGAGCTTCTCATGCTGTCCCATCCAAAAGTCTTTCTTTTGGTAAGTAGGATGTATAAACACAGGATTTGTAATTGGAATTTCTGAACTCTTTTTAGGACAAATACGGTCTTGGAACCAGGCTTCAGCGACCCAGAGCTGGTGCAACCATCAGTACCCTTGCTGGACTGTCGTAAGTTTGGACATTAAATGGCTTTGAGGAGAGAAGCGGGTATCAAAGTGAATATTGAAGGAACGTGACATAAATCAGTGGCTACTGGGGAAGAAGATTGTCATGCTTAGAAAAGACCTGAACAGAGAAAGAATGTCCTACAATAGAAGAATACTGCAGTTACTGATATCATAGACTTTGGAGATGATCAGGTGGACCTTTGAGAAATCGGTGCTTTTTATCTTTTAGCCTTAAAGAAGGAGAGGATCAGAAAGAGATAAAGATTGAACCAGCTCAGGCTATAGACGAAGTGGAGCCTCTACCTGAAGATTACTATACAAGACCAGTAAATTTAACAGAGGGTAATACTTTACATGATTTTCCTTGGTTTCGATTTTACATCTGATTCTGCTTTTGTTACTAATATGCCCAGAGTTTTGAGATTTTTAATGGTGTCATGGTTCTGAGTAGTAAAATAAATCAAGTAACAAATGAAATAGATACAGTCATTTAAAGAACTTTAAAATGTCAAATTTCTCTATTGTAGTTTTTAAAGGAATTATTCACAGAGTAAGTGTTATTTTATGTGATTATTTCATAAGTCTAATTTTGAGTGAGTCATTGTAAACTAAGCCTGGTTTCTGCCTTTCATGCTAGTGACCACCCTTCAGCAGCGCCTCTTGCAGCCTGACTTCCAGCCAGTCTGTGCATCACAGCTCTATCCTCGTCACAAACATCTTCTGATCAAACGGTCCCTGCGCTGTCGGGTAATTATTCCATTCTGTAGAGTTGCTCTTTGTACCAGGGAAAAGCAGAAACGAAATAAACATTGGTTTCTGGCCAATATCGAAACTTCTGGAATGTAGTAAATGTAAAATATGCTTATAGAGAATGTACTTGGTGTCCAGGCACCATTTTAAATACTTTCAAGTTAAAAATCCTCACAACTATGAGCTGTAGGTACTGTTCTTACCAGGTGTGGAAAATGAGGTTCCTAAAAAAAAAAAAAAAGAAAAGAAAATGAGGTTCCTAAAGGTTAATAAGTTCATAGGACTAATCCCTAGAAGAGTACTGAAAGAATGTATGATTTTTAGCCTGGTAGAGAGGAAACAAAGAGGAGCAAAACAATAATTTAAAAGAAACCAAGAAAGAAGAAACATCAGCAAATTTCCAGCCTCTGTGAAGTAATAAAACAGACAACTGAGTTTCTTCAATAAATATGTTGTAGAAGAAAACCAAAAGAAAATGGAAAAGAAACTTTTTAGATCAGTGCTGTTCAGCAGAACTTTCTCTGATGATGCTAATGTTCTGTCTGTGCATGGTCCCCCATGGTAGCCACTCGCCACGTGTCGATTTTGAATAGCACTGGAGATGTGACAGTGTGGCTAAGGTTCTGAGGGTTTCATTTTTATTAATTAAATAACCACGTGTGACTTGTGGCTACCACTAACAACGCAGCTCTAGATTACAAGAGACCTTAGAGGCGTATCAACCAAACACCATTTGTAGACTTCATTTAAATCCCAGTTGAAACAAAACCTAAAAAGAAAGGGGCCAGGGAGGGAGGGAGGAAGGGAAGAAAGATTTATGAAACCTTTGGAGAAATTGAAACATTAGCTGGATTTTTGATGCTATTAAGAGAACTTTTCATGTTTTTAGGGATAATAATATTTTTTAAAAATATCTTTATCTTTTGGAGCTATATACCAAAATGTTTATGGATGAAATGACATGATGTCTGATGTTTGTTTCAAAATAGGCATGGTGAATGGTGAGAGTATAGGTGAAACAAGATTGGCCATTGTTGCTAACAAGTTGCTCATTGTTGAAGCTGAGTCACACGTACCTAGGAATTTCTAAAATTCTGTATTTCGTATATGTTAGAAAATTGCTATCATGAAAAAGCTTTCTAAAAAAGAAGAAAAAGATACAGGCTTCTAGTTATGGACAGGAATAAAAGGCTCAGCTTAGGAATGTAGTTAATGATGCTGTAATAGTGTTGTATGGTGACGATGGTAGCTACACTTGGGAGCATAGCACATAGGGCTATTGAATCACTGTGTTGTACACCTGAAACTAATCACGTTGTATGTCCACTATAATCAACAAATATTTAAAAATCGGTAAGAAAGAAAGAAAAACCCACTTTTTAAGTATAAAGACATATAGAAATGAAAGATAATCAGATGGAAAAAGATATACCATACTAACACTATTCTCTGGAGAGCAAGAGTAGCTATATTAGTTTCAGACAGAGCAGGTTTCAACTAAAAAAACTTAACAGGGGTAAAGAAGGGCATCATCTAATGATAAAAGAGTTAATTTTTCAGGAAGATGGAGCAGTTCTTAACGTGCATATGTTTAACAATAATGTCAGCCTATGTGAGGCAAAAACTGATTTCAATAGACGAGAGAGAAAACAGATGAGAGGAGAGATAGATGAATCCATTCTCATAGTTGGAGACTTCACCCCTTCTCAGAAATGGACAGATCCAGCAGGTAGAGTTCACAGATAGGTGAACGCAACACCATTAACCACTAGATAAAATTGACATTTGCAGACTGCTTCATCTAACGACAGCAGAATACACATTTTTCTCAAGCTCACCTGGAACATTCACCAAGGCAGTTTACATGCTAGGTCATAAAAACTAAACAACAAACAAAAAACACCTTAAATTTAAAAGAATAGAAGTCATAAAATTTCTTCTCTCTGACCACCATGGGATTAAACTGTAAAGTAAGAGAAAAGTAGAAAGTGTTCTAGAAAACCAGAAAGTCCCCAAGTATGCGGAGATTAAACAACATGTTTCTGCTTGAATCCTGAGGCTGCTTTAGGGATACTTTCCCTCTGCATTCCCCACACTCCCGCTCATACAATCACTCTAAAATAAATAAATCTTAAGCAAAAAAAAAAATTTTTTTTTCAAGCAAAAATCAATGAAATTGAAAATAGGAATTCAGTTGAGAAAATCAACAAAACCAAAAGTTGGATCATTGAAAAGACCAATAAAATTGATAAGCCTCTCTTTAGGCTGACTAGGAAAAAAAGAGGGCATGTTTTACGAGTCAGAAGTGAAAAAGGAGGCATCACTAGAGATCCTGTGAGAATTAAAAGGATAATAAAGATATACTGTGAACAACTTTATGCCCACAAATTTGATAACCTAGATAAAATGGACAATTATTTTGAAAGACCCATTCTGCCAAAATTCACACAAGAGGAAATTTATGATCTGAATAGACCCATACATATTAAATAAGAAATTGAATCAATAATTAATAATCTTCCAAAACAGAAAGTCCCATGCTCACATTCTACCATATATTTAATTATACCAGTTCTTATAATGTTTTTTAGAAGGTAGAAGCAAAGGGAATATTTCCTAATTTATTTTATGAGGCCAGCATTATCCTGGTACCAACCGGGCGCACACTACAAAAAAACTACAAAACAGTATCTCTCACGAGCATAGATGCAAAACTCCTCAATAAAATACTAACAAATCAAATCAAAGAAAGTATTAAAAGAATTATACACCATGACAGAGAGGGATTTATCCTGCGGATGCAAGGCTGATTCAGCATTTGAAAATCAATGTAATCCAGTATATCAATAGCCTTTTTTTTTTTCTAAATCACATGATCATATTGATAGGTGCAAAAAAGACATTTGACAGAACCAACACCCATTCACAATTTAAAAAAAGGACTCTCAAAAACAGGAACACAGAACTTTCTCGGCTTGCTAAAGGCCATGTACAAAAAGAGCAGAGGGAAAAGAACATAAAACTGGTGGTTCAAATAGAAAGCATGTAGTGAGATAGTTTTACAACCCAGTATCTGTATATAAATGCCAATGAATTAAATGCTTCTGTTAAAAGACTAAGAAAACTAACAAAATGCCTACTCATTACTGCTAATCAAAAGAAACACAAACAGAATTCAGAAAGGCTAGAAGTGAAGATAGGAAAGATAGATTGTGTAAATACTAAATTTTCAAATAAAGGAAGAAATAATTTACAAAAAAGATGTAATAGTTCTAAAATTGTCTTAAATAATGTAGACTCAAAATGTATAAACATTTGAGAAAATGACATTATTTTAGACAAAAGATTTGGGGAAATTCAACATGCTTCTCTTGGTAACAGAGGGAACAAACATGTACCCAATATCTACAGAATATACATTCTTTCTAAGTACACACAGAACACTTACAAAAATTAACTGTATATTGGTCATAAAGCCAGTCTCAATCAACATTTTTCAAAAGATGACATTATTAAGAATATATTATTTGTGGGGCGCCTGGGCGGCTCAGTTGGTTGAGCGACTGCCTTCGGCTCAGGTCATGATCCCGGAGACCCAGGATCAAGCCCCACATCGGGTCCCTGCTTGGCGGGAAGCCTGCTTCTCCCTCTCTCACTCCCCCTGCTTGTGTTCCCTCTCTGGCTGTGTTTCTCTCTGTCAAATAAATAAATAAAATCTTTAAAAAAAAAAAAAGAATATATTATTTGATCATAATGCAGTTAAGTTAGAAATCAGTCATTCCTATAGAGCAAAACTTGTTCGACACAACCAAGGCCATGCTTAGAAGTAAATCTGTATATTAGAAAGAAGAAATAAAAGATCGGTGATTTCAGTAGACATTTCAAGAAGTTAGAAAAAGAACAGCAAAGTAAGTACAAAGAACTTGAAGAGGATACTAATGAATTAAGAACCACTGCAAAATACAAAAGAGCAATAAAATCAAAGTCAGTTCCTTTAAGAAGATTAACGATAGTAAATTTTAATATGTAGATTAATAAAACTTTATACAAATGTTTACATTTCACTATACTTATCAAAAGTAAATAAGCAGTTTCCTATTGATCCATTGTCTTCAGGGTAGATAGACCTCCACAAACACAAACCCAAATATGCAGATTATGGTATATCCACACAGTGAATACTATAACTCTAAAAAAAAAATGTACTAATATGAGGTATGTTTTTAAATGCAAAAAGCGGGGTGTGTGGCAAGTACCCAACTTTTTGTGTAAGGAGGGGAAGGGAGGGAAGTAAAATTAAAATGTGTGTATAAACAAATATTTTCGATAACATATATGTATATTAATAGACTTGGAACAGAATAGAGAAAGCAGAAACATGGGTGTGAGAAACTTGGTATTTAATAAATACAGCACTGCAGATCATTGGGGAAAGAATAGCCTATTAAATTTTGCTAGGTCAGATAGTTACATGAAAATAAAATTGGGTCTCTGTATCACACCATACACAAAAGTCAATTTCAGGAACATTAGAAACTTCATTTTTTGAAAGATAATTTTTGTTTATTAGAGAAGAGTGGATGAGCAGGAGGGAGGGGCAGAGGGAGAGGGAAAAGCAGAACCCCCTGAGCTGGAAGCCCGATGCTAGGTTCGGTCCCAGGACCCTGAGATCATGACCTGAGCCAAAGGTAGATGCTTAACCAACTGAGCCACCCAGGTGCCCCAGAACATTAGAAACTTTAATGAGCAAATATGAAGAGCAAAACTTCTAAAAGGAAACAGAAGAAAATATTTGACTTCTGGGTGGGGGAGTATTCCATAAGTAAGACAAATCAGCACAAACTATAGAGGACAGTATTACATATTTGACACATTTAAAATTTGCACCTGCACTCCAAAGAAAACCCATAGTAATGAAAAAATAGGCCATAGCCTGAGAAAAGTAATTTGTAAGATATATAATTAAAGGATTAGTGTCGAGGACATGTAAAGAGCTTTAGTAAGTTAGTAGGGAAAAGATAATCCAGTATATGAATACCCAGTAAATAGTAACATATAAGTCACAGCAGAGGAAATCCCAATAGTAAACATGAAAGATACTGATACTCCTACAGTAATCAGAGAATTGTCTGTTAAAACTGCAGTGAAATACTATTTGATAGTTACCAGATTAGCAAAAGTTAACACATCTGGGAAATGGGTGATGTATAAGAATACTTACTCGTTGCTGCATTATTTATAGTAGCAAAATCATGGACACATCATGGATATCCATCAATTTGGGTATGGTTGAGTAAGTTACAGAAATGATTACAGTATGATGCAGAGGTAGTTCTGTGTGTGCTGGTATGGAATTCTAAGATAAGTAAAAAAAAGGGCAGAAAAGTATATAAAACGCACCCTTTTATGTTTGTGTTAAAAAGGCGATGTTTGTAATTCTTTTATGTGCACAGGCTATTTAAGAGAAAACACATGAGATACTGGTTGGGCTCTGGGGAGGAGGACAAGGGGACAGGTAATGGGTACCTTTACACTGTCCTTGTTTTGTACTGTTAAGAAATTTTTTTTTAATATATTTTTTAATTTTATTTATTTGACATAGAGAAACACAGCCAGAGAGGGAACATAAGCAGCGGGAGTGAGAGAGGGAGAAGCAGGCTTCCTGCCAAACAGGCAGCCCCATGCGGGGCGTGATCCCGGGACTCCGGGATCATGACCTGAGTTGAAGGCAGAGGCTTAACCACTGAGCCACTCAGGTGCCCCAGTTAAGAAATTTTTTTTTTAACCAGGTATATGTAGTACCCATTCAATAAAAAACTGTTACTCTGTTTTAAAGCATGGGACCTGAAATCACACTACTTGGATTTAAATCCCAGCTTCGATTCTTTTTTTTTTTTTTTTTAAGATTATTTATTTTAGAGAAAGGCACAAGAGCATGGGTGGGGGGCAGAGGGAGAGAATCTCAAACCGTGTCCCAGCTGAGCATGGAGCCTGACTTGGGGCTCAGTCTGATCCCAAAATCATGACCTGAGCCAAAACCAAGAGTTGGATGCTCAACTGACTGAGTCACGAGGTGCCCTGACCCAACTTTAACTCTTACTGGCTTTGTAGAGTTGAGTAAGATGACTTACCCTTCTTGTGCCCTATTTTCATCATGTGTAAAATGGGGGCAATAATAATTTTGGTACCTACACTTCCCTTATAAAGTCGGTGTGATGTTTAAATCCACTTAAGGAGCACATGGTTTAGCACACCTAGTATATACTCAGTATGTGTTAGTTGTTATCATTTCAGTAGTTATTAAGCACCACAAAGGTAATATCTGCTAGCATTCTTGCTTAGGTCCAGAGAAGTCCAAAGCATCATCTTTTGCAAATTTTGGCAGTCTGTAGCATACACAACTATTTCCAGACGTGCAGTCTTGTAGCAGAATAAAACAAAACAAAACTCAAGTCAGTGCTGTCCTTCTGAATTAAGCAGCTCTGTGGATCCAGCAGGGTTTGTTCTTGGTTTTCTTCTGATACATACTCTAATTTTTTTCTTTTTAGAAATGTGAACATAATTTGAGCAAGCCAGAATTTAATCCAACATCTATCAAATTCAAAATCCAACTTGTTGCTGTGTGAGTATTTTGGGATCAGTGTTTTTAGTCATCGTTCTTTGACTTTTTCAGCACAAAATGTACTTACTCTGGGCTTAAAAGAAAAGAAAAACTGCATCAGAATTATCTTGCTGTTTAGGTTTCAAATTATGTACCATTATGTAGACCTAGAATAAAGGTTCTTTGCATCTGGGATACAGTGATGGTGTGGTCTGAAGCAATGACGGTTAGTTGATTCTCAGACAGAGAGTCACTGGTCATTGATTACAAATTATAACGTACCTGGTTTTGGTAATGATCTAAAATATTAAAGTAAAAACCAAGTATAGCATATCAAGGAATATCCCTGTAACAGTATTCATCTTATGTTCTGATAACAGTCATTGAGTGGGATAAAAGTGATTATTAGTGTTAATTCACTGGGATTTGTCAATAAAAGGGAATTTTGTGTATGAAAACCACCTATCAAAAATATTTTGAAAAATTAGGAAAATACTGTCTTGACTTCAGGCAAGAAATGCTTAGAGGGAACTAGTAAGGCAGGAAACCCAGAAACCACTAACAAAATAGACAGCTGGCCCTGAGCAATAACAACAAAAGACAAACATGACTTGTAAAAAATATATATCTATATCTATATATTTATATCTATATCTATATATCTATATATTTATATCTATCTATCTATCTATCTATCTATATATATATATATATATATATATAGACCACAGAATCCTGAGACAGATGATAGAGCAGGGAAGAATATTTGCTACTCCATGGCAGATAAAAATTTAATGTCCCTAGAAGACAGAATTCCCACAAATTAGAAAGTTAAAAATGTGATTAGGACAAAGGATTTGAACTGGCAGTCTTAGAAGAGGAATTTCAAATGGTCAGTGAATACATGGAAAGATGCTGAGACTTGGTAGGAAAAGCTTAAAATAATAAAGAACATTTAGTGCTCGTGAGAATGTGGGGAAACATAACTGCATACATTGTTGGTAGGCTTGTGGATTGTTGGAGTCTAAAGAGTGGTCTGGAATATCAAGACAAAATTACAGACTAAACCAGCAGTACAATCTCAGGAATATGTTCTGTTGAAACAAAACCACCAATATCTAAAGATACATATGTAAGGATATGTACTGTAACATTTTAATGGCAAAAAGCTAAAAACAATTTCAGTGTCAAGCTGATTAACCATTAACAAGTAGTTGATTAAATTGATGTACACTCAGGTTGTAGAATACTGTACAGCAATTAAAAAGAAGTCCTTCTAGCAGTTAAAAATGTTGAGAAATGCTGGTCTATTGACTTTGGAGGAAAGAATAGGTATATAAACACTAAGCTGGGATTTGACTCCGGGTGATTTTGTGTTCAGACTAAGCACATGTGAGTATAGTATTCTACAGTAAAACGGTGAAGGGGAAGGACCCTGGAGCTATACTGCCTGAATTTGAATCTTGGCCACTCACCAGCAAGTTATTTCTCCTCCCAAGCTTAGTTTCTTCATCTCTGTAATGGGGGTAATGGTAATAACACCTGCCTCATGCAGTCACAGTGAAGATTACATAAGTAAAATTTAAATTGTTTAAAACATTGCCTGGCACATAGTGCTTTATAAAAGTCTTTTGATAAGTATGTGGTAGTGTGTTAACACCTCTGCTGTGTGTTATTAAGTCAGTTGTGGGTCCTTTAACCAGTTGCCTTTCAGATTTACAGAAATGAATTAGTAAAATCTCAAAAAATATATCTAGCAAATTTATAAGGAAGATGTCTACCATGATGCACACAGATACATAGGCTCTAAGTAGAATTGTACATATAATTTCAGAAAGTACTCATTACCAGTTGGTTTCATGTCTTAAGTTATTATGATGGTCTGATTCTTTGAAATTCTTTTTCTATGACATGTTCTAATTAACTTGAAGAAATCTTTGCTGAAATCACTTTAAAGTAACAGTGATTTTAAGAGACTTCAATGAACATTAATGTATTTTTTATTCACACATAGCAATTATATCCCAGAAGTGAGAATCATGTCAATTCCCAACCTTCGCTACATGAAGGTTAGTACTTTGCTTATTAACAGGAAGATAAAGGATTGATTAGATGTGTGTATGTGTATGTGGGTGACTGTGTGTATTTAGCATGAGATTCAGGAGCAAGGGAAAGAAAAGAAAGTTTGAAGTTATAAGGGGATTGGGATTTTTAACTTCTTTAAGCTGGGATTCTTGGCAACAGCATCTTTGACATACATTTAGAAGGAGCATCATGCACATTATGTAAAGATGGAATCATGGGTGGGGAAAGAAAAATGTTTTATCCCACAGACATCTTTAGCTCTTCTCCAGCCAGGAGACTGTCTATATCCCGTGTCTGTGCGTGTATCAGATACCAGGAAACAACAAGATTTCTTCTTTGAGTTCCTTATCTATGCCCCTCACCCCTGTCATGAGTTGTAGAATATTCTACAATAGCCCCTTTTGTTCTTCCCTTCCATGCTGCTTATGGAGTCCGCGTTCATCTGAAAGATTTCAGTAATCTCAAGAAAGCACCAAACAAGGGCAGATTATGGGGCAAGAAGTCTTAAAAATCTTTTAGAGCCGATGAATGTTTTTTTTCTATGTCTCACTACCCTCTGGCTCTCATACTTTATGAGGACTTGCAGACTAAGCAGACTAAGTTACTGCTCAGGAGTCCTCAAGTAGAGGACTGGGTGGAGCAAGAGCTGTAAACTTTAGTCACTTAGATGATGTACATTCCTCAGAATTTCTGAATCTAGTACCTGGCTCTTTATGGGATCTGCCCTATTTCCTCATGTAATTTAAGTAACTCCAGAGCAAATGTAGCCTAATATAAATAGTAGAATTAGAATTGAGCACTTTGGAAATGTAGTGATATAGAGATGTAGGTGGGTGTTACTGCTCAGGAGTAATGGCGGGGGTGGGGGGGATAGGGGGTGGGCGGTGACAACTTTGTGAAATGCTTGATACAGCAACTAAGAAAGTGGACCTAGGTGGCAGTAGTGGAACATGTCTGAGAGAGGCTTGTCCTGTTCTCCAGGAGAGCCAGGTCCTCCTGACTCTTACGAATCCAGTGGAGAACCTCACCCACGTGACACTACTGGAGTGCGAAGAGGGGGACCCAGATAATATCAACAGCACTGCCAAGGTAGGAGCATTTTGAGGGACCCTGGATTTTCCTGGAGGGGCCTTTTGACCTGGCTTAAAGGACTCCACACTGTCTTCCATTTCCACATCCAAGCAGTCATCAGGTTCTTTTGATTTCACCTTCTGGGGTTTCGTTTGTTTGTTTTACGTTATCCACAGTCACGCTGCCACTGCCCCTTCCCTGGTCTGTGGCAGTAATATTCTTGCTGACCCGTGTGCAGTCCACCCGACTTCCATTCCAGCCAATCTATCTTGTGACCGGAGTGATCTTTCTAAAATCTAACTTCGATCTTGGCATACTGATCATTTGGCATCCCTCTGACTTAGGGAGGAAATCCAGATTCCTTGGCATGCATAAGCGGTTCTCAGTGGTCCCCCTTCTGTCTGTCCTTCCAGGATGACCTTCCCCTAGATCTCCAAATCTAGCATTCTCTAAGTCATACATATGAATGCATATACTCTAAGCAGATGCAATGGTTATGAACTTTCATGCTTGGGAATTGCAGATGCTGTTCTTTCTAGATAGAATGCCATTCCCTGACAGACATACCCACACCTCTCTAACATGTACTCAGGCCTCAAGACTCCTAGGAAATAACATGTCCTTCTGAATGCTGCTATGCCTCCTCTAGATGCCCTCCACTGACATACATAGCACTAAATATTAAAATAGGTGATTCTGATTTTCAGTAAATGGTAGTCGAGTGAATAAAATGTGGCGTTTTTTTCATTTTGTTACTTAGCGATTCATCTAGTACTTGAAATTTTAGATCAAGAACTTACTCAATGGGCAATCTATTAATGACTTATAATTCACAGTACAACAAAAATGGATAGAAATGATTCCCATATCTTTAATTAGCTATTATTCAAAGAATGCTTGTTAGTAGAGAATTTCTTTATTCCCTTTTTCTTTTTTCCTTCTGCTTTTTAATGATTTCACTTATTAGCATCACTTTCAAAGAGAGATGACACTCATTTGCCCTTGCTCTTTTTAGTAACACTAATAACCTTTTCCCATGAGACAGAAATAAGTGCCCAGTGTGCACACCCAGTTTGTAGACTTGCGATCTTTCTCTTTATACCTCCCACCCTCATTCGTAGCCGTAATTACAGATGTGGTTGACATGTTATCTGCTAACCTCTGACATAGCAAAGTTGAGGCCTAGTTACAACATAAAGCTTGGTCTGAGCAATGCCTAACTGTCCTTTGTTCTTTTACTAATATGTCTGTGGTCCTAAACAGTAAGTTTTTAAACTCTGTTTAAGTGAAGTAATACTCTGTTTCTTGAAACTGGAAGCTTCTGTATGTAGGTCAGTGTGCTACTCTGTTGTATGTTGTTGAATGAATGTCCTACAACACACTGACCCATGCTGAGGCAGCCCTCTCTGTTTGGCTCTCCAGGTGGTGGTGCCTCCCAAAGAGCTCCTTTTAGCTGGCAAGGACGCAGCAGCGGAGTATGATGAGTTGGCAGAACCCCAGGACTTTCAGGACGATCCTGAGTGAGTGATCTCTTAGTAATCCCCCAGCATAGTACCAATAGCTAACATAGGAGGCCCACTTACAATCCCCACTTTTTTTACCTTGATTTTTTAAGGTGATTTTTTTTCTTCCTATTTATAAAAATAATTACTGTAGAAATTTGCAGAATATGTATTTAAAACCATGAAGAAGGAAAATAAAATCTCACCGCCAGAGATAAGCATCATTAACCATTTTGGTCTCTGTCATTCCATATATTTCTTCCATCATTGTTATCATTCTGTAAGCCATTTCTAATCTTTGTTTCCATTTAGATAGTAAATATTTTCCGCTGTTAATAAAAATTTTCAAGTGCTTTATTTTTAATAGTTATGGAGAGGTTACAATTTTCTCTCGCTATAGTTTTATCATTGGATTTCTCCACTTACCCTCCCACCTGCCCTTTGACATTAATAAGTTTGACTGTCTCTTACCTAATAACTGAGAAGTTTAAAAGCCAGACCTTTCCCTGGATGAGGATGCATCAGTCAGGTCGTCTAAAACTGCGACAGGTACTGCCCCTTCCTCAGTGAAGAAGCATTGCTGGAGTGAGACCCACAGGAGCCACACAGCTCATAGGCAGGAGCAAGCCCCTTCCCCCTCCAGGTTCCTAGGCTCCTTTAGATGTGAGGAACAGAAAGCAGAAAGACACGGACAGCAGAATCCTGTGTCACAAAGCAGAATATAGAAGGTGTACTTGGAGCTGAAGAGAAGAGCTTCATATGGAGCACCTGGGTGGCTCAGTCATTGGGCGTCTGCCTTTGGCTCAGGTCATGATCCTAGGGTCCTGGGATCAAGCCCTGCATCAGGCTCCCTGCTTAGTGGGAAACGTGCTTCTCCCTCTCCAACTCCCCCAACTTGTGTTCCCTCTCTCACTGTGTTTCTCTTTTAAAAAAAAAAAAGAATAGCTTCATATATGGCACAAGGAGCATGTAAGGTGTTTTTTTTAACAGAATGATCCAAAGCTCAGCAAGACATTAGAAAGAAGAAATAACATGGGATAAATAGGAAAAATAAAGGGCGAAGATGAGTTTTGTGCAGTGATTGCCAAAACTTGAGTTGACTTTGGAAAGCACAGTGTTTTGTTTTGTTCTATAGTGTTCCAGGCCCCACCCCAGAGATTCTCTTTGGCAGGTCTAGGAGTCTACCAGAAATCTGCATTTTTTTTTTTTTTAGCTTCCCAGATATCAGTGGTTACCTGGAAAATCAGGCTAGAAAGACACTTTTTCCTTCTTACTATTTTTTTTAAAAGATTTATTTATTTATTTGACAGAGAGAGAACACAAGTAGGCAGAGAGAGAGAGAGGAAGAAGCAGGCTCCCCGCTGAGCAGAGAGCCTGATGCGGGGCTCAATCCCAGGACCCTGAGATCATGACCTGAGATCATGACCTGAGATCATGACCTGAGCCGAAGGCAGAGGCTTTATTAACTTACTGAGCCACCCAAGCGCCCTCCTTCTTACTATTTTTAACGTGAA
The DNA here is from genome assembly GCA_004023965.1 of Spilogale gracilis. Taxonomy (NCBI): domain Eukaryota; kingdom Metazoa; phylum Chordata; class Mammalia; order Carnivora; family Mephitidae; genus Spilogale; species Spilogale gracilis. The sequence continues at coordinate 70,249 of PITA01001999.1, forward strand.
TTTTTTTTTTTTAATGAATCCTACAAATCAAGGGTTTGGTTATTTACTACAGTGCCAAATGTATTGAGTTAATACAATAAAAAGGCATTCTCTATAATCCTTTATATGGATCCTTAAATGACATTAATTAGGTATAGAAATTTGTTAAACCAAGTTCAGCTGCTAGAAAGATCATCTGAGATCTCAATTCTAGTCAGATTACATGATAGATTAATAAAAAATTGAATTAATTATACTTTCATTGCAATTTTAAGACTTTGTTATTTGGAAATTAATACTATAAAATACTATGTAAATGTTTAAATCCAGCAACTTTCTCAGAGTGTCATTTGAATAGTAGATGAAATTCTGTTTCATTGCCCTTTGACTTTTTGTTTATAGCTAAGTTATTAAAGCACAAACTTGAAGTACATGTCAGAGAAAATCAGAATGGAAATATCAACTAAAGAGATTTTTTTTTTTCTGTTCTAAAAATTTCTAATTTACAGAGCTTATTTATAAAAACATTTTTTTAAAGTTCTGAGTTTTTAAAGTTCTTTAAAGAAATTCCCTTAAAGTTCTGAGTTAATGTCAGTCTATATCCTATAGAAATATTACCATATGCACACAAAGATCAATGTACAGGGATATTCACAGCACCATTGTTTATGACAGGAAAATCGCAGTCACATCAGAATATACTAATTACAGTAAATCTGTAACAGAATACTATGCAGCCATTAAGTAGAATGGAGAAGAGCTATATACACCAGTATGGAAAGGTATATGTGATAAACTGAGTGGAGAGAACCAAGTTAATAGAATAAATAGTGTGACCCTTTTGTGTTGGTTAAAAACGCAGAGAAGTGTAAACTCATAGAACCAAAGTGTTTCTGGTTTTTCTGTGTGCTGAAGGGGAAAAGAAGGGAAGACTTACTTTTTCCCATTTGAATTTGAATTATTTAGGACTGTATTTTACCTTTGTAATGTTAAAAGATAGATTGACATTTTGCTGAAGAAACTCTTCATTGCTAATAAACAAGATGAGGGTCATAACTTGTCATTAGATAAAAGGTAAGTCTTAGTGGTTCGGCTGACTTGTGACCTGCCTAATACTGTCCTTATTTTTTTCCAAAGCATTATAGCCTTCAGAAAGGCCAACAAAGTGGGTATTTTCATCAAAGTGACACCACAACGTGAGGAGGGTGAAGTGACCGTGTGTTTTAAGATGAAGCATGATTTTAAAAACCTGGCAGCCCCCATCCGCCCCATCGAAGAAAGTGACCAGGGCACAGAAGTCATCTGGCTCACCCAGCATGTGGAACTCAGCTTGGGCCCGCTTCTTCCTTAAAGGTGCCATTGGTGGGGCAAAAGACACCATGAGCCCACGTTAAAATGTGGAAGGCGCTGCTTCATTAAGCCTTGTTTGTAACAATGTAACAATGTACCCATGCACTACTGAATCCTATTCCTAGCAGGGTGGGGGCACTGGCAAGGCATTAGGAACACAGGCTAACTGCTGCTCCTCTCGCTGTCACTTCTGTTAATACCAGTAATCTGTCTCCCTCACTGAAGCCTGCGCGTCAAATAACAACAGAATAGTTCGCTCCCAAGAAATGGGATGGCTGTTCTTTGGAGTGGCATTAGATTTACCACCTAAGAAACCCTGACTATACTAACTCCCAGTCTGACCTCAAAAAGGATCAGAGTCTCACAGATGAAATGAACACTGCAAGGCAGACCTACTGTTAACCCTACAGTGTTGGTCCTGGCGTGCCGGCTGCTGTCTGCATTCTGGGCAGCTGTGATCTGGCAGTCTGAACACACCACTTCACCTGCCGCCGTGGCTCCCACCTTGCCGAGCTTTCCACTGGACAGAAACAGAACTGTCACATTGTCTTCAGTTTTGTGGTGTTTGGAAAAACCTGTGAGATTCTTAAGGCGCTCCCATTTGCCATCTTCTGCGTAAATACAGGATAAATATCGGGTGCTCTTAAAATATCTCTCATTAGAATATGGAATTGTTTCTTCTAAGAATTGGAGAAGCAAGCAATCACATGTCATATCAAGGGGGTTGTGAATTCCATTCATTTTAAATGTAGCCACAATATCCAGGGGTTAACGCTGTCATCCGGAGGTAGCCCTTATGTGTCTCACTCCCTTCCCCTCCCCTCAGCTCTGCCTCTTTAACTCAATAAGTTCTGAATATTTGGTACCTGGAAAGAGACCAAAGAAAACTTGGTAGACAAGTTCACTTCTGGAATGCAGAGAACATTTAAAGGTCAGATTTCAGCATGATCCAAACTAATATTCCTTCCACTGATTGAAAATAGTTACAATCTGTTGAATCCCAAACTGGATATTAAGATAAAGAACCTTTCCCCTTCCTAAGTTTAAGACTCTTACTTTATCATAAGGTGTGTCAAATGAAGCTGTTTTGATTGTAAACCATAAAATAGTGCAGCTAGTACCCCAGAATACTTGCCTGACAGCACACATGCTGTTTTCTTTTGGTTTCCTGGGGTTGGCTTGCTTGATAACCTTAATTCCTGTGGCTTTTTCTAAAATGAAACTTGACCAAGTAGACCACTGTCTGCATCATGTTTTCTGTAAATGTATTGTTAGCAAGCGGCCAGCACATTTTTGGGGAAAAGGAAAATTTCCTGTTTATCTTGGTTTTGTGTTTTAGTTCAAGCCTTTACTTAAAAAAAATTAAGATATGTAGTAATCTAGAATACCGACAGGACATAGTAACTTAGTAGCTCCCTTTGGAAGACAAAAATATTTAGGAAGCCTTTGAAAGACACTAAATTGTACTTGAAAGGTCAAGCTGACTTTATGAAACAATGTTCCACAGAGTAATATATTTGCCGCAGTATAAGAAGAAAATACACGCATCTCTAATACTATGACAATAATAAGTAAAGTTTAGCCTCTTAGGAGTTGGGGTAGGGAGTTGTGTAATGACAAATTTGCAGACTAGAGAAATAGTTTTAGTTTTTTGTGACCCCCACAGAGTGTCGGTTTTTATTTCACTACTGCTAGAGCCTACTCCAAAGCCACTGCCCCACATTTGCCAGTGGAGGACCCAGACATCAGAGGAGAGAATGGCTTCCTGTGTTTACACATTTGCAGACTACAGACACTTGTATATTGTGTGTTTACAGCATATAGCTAGTATGTGTCCCCAAAGTAGTAATGTTGAAGTAATGGGTCATGTCACCCCCATGTGACACAGAAACACAGAGATACTTTTGATCATCAGATTTCTTTTTCTTCAGAAGCCAAATTAACTTGAAGAATAACAGAGCCATTGTTTTAATGTTTCCTCAAGATAGTTTTCAGTGCAAGCCAGTATTCTGTGTGTTAATAGAAATGGTTCAACACCTGCAGGAGGTGAATTCAGAATTGTATTTGTTGCTTTTTTCTATCAGATCAGGTGCAGGATTGTCCGTGCATAGGCAGTGTGCACCACTGCAGATAAGTGAGATGTCATTGGCACTGGAAACTACAGTTGTGGAAACATAAAGCTCAGTTAATTTGTATTTGTGGTTTGATTAGCCCACCGAGGTTTCTTTTGTTTAAAGTGCTTATAGGTGTAATGAGCTAAATAAATGTCACGCATGTTTGTGAAGAAACATCCTTTTTGGTCCCTTTTGGGAATAAGAGACACTCCTTAATCTTTGTGAATTACAGGTTCCTGTTTGCCTTATAGCTTAACTTAATGTAGTGAAATAAAGCAGACAAAGCTTGGGCGTCTTTCATTTGCTTTCATGAGGGATGAATGGTTTGGCATGGCTCAGAGTCAGAAGACTGGCTTGGAGTGAAGAGAGTTGGTAGGAGAATCACTGGGGTATGCTCCCTCTTCCATTTCTTTAAATGAACTCAGCTGAAACCTATTGAGTTAGTTTACTATAACAGAGGTAGATGATACTTGGGCTCCATATAAACATATTCACAGAACCATTATATAAATGTTAAGTTGGTAGGTCTCTATCGGCTTTTATCCCAGGTCATTGCTCCCAGAGACATCTTTTCAGATAACCTAAAGTGGCCCACCCCTGATAGGTAGCTTCTCCTACCCCTCCCTATCCTCCCGGACCTCTTCCTCCCCCCCCCCCACTATAGATGAACTGTTGGCAGTCCCGTCTGACGCTGACCCTGCCACCACATGCAGCTGGTCTCATCCTCTCACCTGTTCAAGGATGTCACTTCTGCAGTTCTCCCTCTGCTCTCCTGCTTTTTTCCATCAGCATGCTAGGTTCCTCTCAGCCGAGAAACTGACCTCATGCTCCTCTTCAGCTGCCAACCCATATCTTTACTCCCTTTACAGCAAAATTCCTTCAAAACCCTTGAGTTCCTCTCCTCCTGTTCTCACCTGAACCCATTCCACCCCAGCACATCACCAGAATTGTTCTCATCAAGTTTTCCAGCAGTCCACACTGTTAAACACATGGCTGATTCTCAGCCCTTATCTGCTTAATCTTTCAGTAGCACCTGGCAGCTGATCTCTCCCTTCTTGAAAATCTTTCTTGACTTGGTTTCTAGAACACAAAGTCCCTGGTTTTGCTTCTATGTCAGTGACAGCTTTTCTTACATAAGGAGTGTGCCAGGTCTCATTTCTTAGAGTTTTCTCTCTCCTTACTCTTATGATTTCACTCTTTTCAGACCATCTACTCAGTTTACATACCAGGGCGCCAGGGTAGCTCAGTCAGTTACAGGACCAACTCTTCATTTCAGCTCAGGTCATGATCTCGGGCATGAGATAAGCCCCACGTGAGATTACACCCAGCAGAGAGCCTATTTAAGCTTCCCCCTCTGCCCCTTCCTCTGAGTGCACTCTTTCTCTGTCTCTCCAAAATAAGTAAATTCACATTCCAACTCCAGAATAGTCTCTTAAAGTTCAAAACCACGGTGGACTTTCTCTCACCACTGCCTCTCCTGCATTCATCCTTAGCTAAATGGCAGCTGTATCTTCAGTTGCTCACAACAAAAACCTTGGCATCAGCCTTGACTATGTGCCCCCTCCGTAAGTCAGTAAATCCTATCAGCTCTGTTTTCAAACTGACCACTTCACACCCTCCCCACAGTTCCTGTCCTGGGCCAAATCACTGCAGACTTACAAACTCCAGGGCTATTGCAGTAGCATCCAGTCTGGAAACCACCCTTTAGTCAATGTTCAACACAACAGCCAGAATGAATAAGGCATTTTTTCACTTCAAACTCAGGCTTTTTAGCTTGCTCATGAGCAAAACAAGTACAGACTCCTTACAATGGCTAATGAGATCCTACATGATACAAAACCCACCCTCACCACCCCCTCCCTGAATTCATCTATTACTTCCCCATGCTCCATCCACCCCAGCCACATGGGTCTCTGCTATTCCTGAGTCACCCTAGCAGGCATCTTCTCAGGGCCTTTGCACTAGCTGTTCATCTGCTTTGAAAACTCTTCTCCTAGATACCTGTGTAACTCACACCTTCATCACAATCAGGTGTTTGCTCCAATATTTATTTCTTAGTGAGGCTTTCCTTGACCACCCTATTTAATGGTGTAAAAATTGCCATCCCCTAAGCATATTCCCTATCTTCCTTGGCTGCGTTTTGTTTTTTTTTTTAAGATTTTATTTATTTACTTGACAGAGAGAGAGATCACAAGTAGGCAGAGAGGCAGGCAGAGAGAGAGGAGGAAGCAGGCTCCCTGTCGAGCAGAGAGCCCGATGCGGGCCTCGGTCCCAGGACCCTGAGATCATGACCTGAGCGAAGGCAGAGGCTTTAACCCACTGAGCCACCCAGGCGCCCTCGTTTTGTTTTTTTTTCTTCCTTACCACTAAACACCAGCATAATACATACCTTATTTTCTGACACATCACACTAGAACATAAGCTCTACAGTGCAGGGATTTTGTCTTTTTTTTTTTTGTAAGTTGCTGTATCTACAGAGGCTAGAATACCTGACAAATAGTAGGCATCCAATATTTTTTGAATGAATTGTTATCCTTTTCCTTATGTATGTAGCTGTTGATCTTTCAGCTTTATTTTTTTTTAAGGATTTTATGTATGTGAGAGCACAAGCAGGGTGAGGAGCAGAGGGAGAAGCACACTACCCTCTGAGAGGGCCTGATACGGGGCCAATCAAGCCACCCAGGCACCTATTTATACACACACACACACACACACACACACAAGCCTCTTTTTGTCATAAGCCAAATATCTCACTTGCCTTGAGCTTTACTGTTCTGGTGTTTTCTCTACCTAGAATATGCTTCCTTCTTTCTGCACCTTTTCCAGAATTACTTCCCTGCTTGTCCTTCCTCCCATCTAGACAAGACTTTGAATTACATCCCTGTTATCTCTTCAGGGCATTTACCTCTTCTGTCTTCGTGGGGCTTTGTATGCGTTCAGCCCAGTTACTGGATTACAGACTTTCAGAGACAAATTCAGGCCCTTTGTCATTTGTCTCCCCTTTATTCCATTGAAGAGCATCTGGACAAAGAAAAAACCTCAGAGCTGAGTCACTTCTTCAGTGGCAATACTTTGTTTATCCTCATTTTCTGGTGATCAGGAACATACATGGTAAAATATATTTTACAGTGTGAGACATCTACACAAGATAATGACCTTAAGTATTAAATGAAGGTAACATTAAATAATATGGAATCAGTCAGTGAAAATAGTTTCCTCGGGCTTTTTAGCCTTTTCTTTCTGTTAAGGAAAAAGAATCAACACTGAATTATTGTAACATCTGACACTTCCTCTTTTTTTAAAACCTAGGCTTCTAGTTCAGAGCCTTTGGCAGATAACAGTAGCTATAAAACTTTCATTTTCACTGTACTTGTTTTTAAGGCTACATCTAAATATGTGATACTAATTTTCCATTTACAGAAGAGATAAAAATGTTCCTCTTAAACTGTATTTCAAAATGAGGTTACTCAGGAGTTCCACTTCTGCCTATGGTGTAGGTATCTGGAAGGAGTGTCACACTGCGCTCAAAAAGAAAAAGTGGATAGATAATAAAATCATAAATTTTATTGACTCCATCAGAGAGTTGATGTGGCAGAGCAGTCAGGTAGCCTGAATTACAAGGAGGGACAGACCTGTCCAAGGAGAGATCAGACTTGTAGACCAGCTCACCTGAAGCCTAGCATGGGAGGAAGAAGTGTTGACCATTGTATGACAGGTAAGAGGAAATCAATGAAAAGCTTAACTGTTAAAAAGGCCAAACTTGGACTAACATTATAGTATAAAATTCCTGGGAGCCCAAGACACTAAAGGAGCTTGCATGCACTCACAAGCTCTTTCCAAAACCTCCACCAGGTATTCATGAGAAAGACGTGCAGGGAGAGGAGGATGCTGGAGCTCTACAGAGCTTCCCTGGTTTGGAGATATGCAAGAGAGATATGCTGCTACTGTAGGAAAGGCAGGAGAGTGTGCCTCCTGCTCACGCTCTTCCCCTCGCAAGGAGCAAAAAAGGCCTAAGCCACCCGGGAGGAATAGAAAATCATGTCTTCCCAGGGCACAGGTAAAAATCCATTGGTAAGAATGGTAAGAAAAAACCTCTACTCTTGAGGGCAGGGGACAAGATTCAGTCCTGAGCCCAGGATCCCATACCAACCAATACCATTAAAGTTCTACCACCGCAGGAAGGATGGGAAACATCCCAAGGCTGGCTACAAATGCAAGTCATGGTTTGGCTGCCACAGACGGAAGGGGCAAGAATGTTGAGAGAAACCCATTCCCAATGCCTGGCCACAAAGGACCTACTAAAGCCCGAGTCTGAATGGAAACAATGAAGCCCCAACCCATTCCCAACCACCAACCTAGCAAGGAACTAATAACCCCTGCTGAGGGTCAGGCAAGGCTGTGGTTCAGGTATGCAGGACAGCTGAAAGCTAAGGATGAAATATGAGTGCTTGAGGAAAGTACTTCAGCCCCATCCTAAAGCACGAAATAATGCTAGAGGATATGAAATCTGTAATGTGCCAAAGGCACCATAGCATCAATAAAACCCGAACCCAGCTCGGTTTCTGATTGGATTGACCAAATCCCACACAAATTGTCTGACAGAACAGATCTGCCTATTTCCAAGTATTAATACTTGCCTACCTCAATGTGCTACATAAACAGTGACAGGCAATAAAGAATTTGAGTTACACAAGCAAGAAAAAAACCCTCATTTTTCATAGACAAAACAGTAAGGCCATTTACATATAGGACCCAGATGTTGGAACTATCAGATGGGGATTTAAACTCTTCTTAACACGTTGCAAAAATCTAGTCGAAAATATGGATAATATGTATGTACATTTCAGCAGAGAGGCAGAAACTATAAGAAGGGACAAGTTGAATAAAACACAGGATCAGAGATGAGTATCTTCTGTGGTTTCATCAGTAGACTTGCCATAGCTGAGCAAATAATCGGGAAACTTAGAAATAGGTCAATAGAAAGAATCCAAACGAAATCCCTTGCAAAAAGAGTGAAACCACACAGTATTTGAGATCTATGGAATAATATCTGACATGTATAATTGGAGTCCCAGATGGAGAAGAAACTATGCAGAAGACTATTTAAAGAAATGATGTCTGAGAGTTTGCAAAACGGGTGCCTGGCTGGCTAAGTGGGAAGAGCATGCAACTCTTGATCTCGGTTGTAAGTTTGAGCCCCATGTAGGATGTGGAGATCACTTAAAATTCAAAAAACGCAAAAGAATTTATAAAACGTAACAAAAGATAAACCATAGGGGCACCTGGCTGTCTCAGTCAGGAGAGCATACGCCTCTTGATCTTGGGATCCTGGGTTTGAGCCCCAGGCTGGGCATAAAATTTACTTAAAAATAAAAAATAAAAAAGGGGGTGCCTGGGTGGCTCAGTTGGTTAAGCGACTGCCTTCGGCTCAGGTCATGATCCTGGAGACCCGGGATCGAGTCCCACATGGGGCTCCCTGCTTAGCGGGAGGCCTGCTTTTCCCCCTCTCACTCCCCCTGCTTGTGTTCCCTCTCTGGTTGTATTTCTCTCTGTCAAATAAAATCTTTAAAAATAAAAATTAAAAATTAAAAAGGGGTGACTGGGTGGCTCAGTTGGTTATGCCTCTGACTCTTGACTTCAGATCAGGTCTGGATCTCAGGGTTGTGAGATAGAGCCCTGTATCTGGCTTTGCATCTGCTTTTGCATGGAGCTTCCTTAAGATTCTCTCTCCCTCTTACCCTCCCCCTACTAAAAAATAATAATAAAATCTTTTTTAAAAAGATAACAAACCACAGATTCAAGAAGCTCAGATAAGTCCAAGAACTGTCTCAGATGGGAAAATATATACTTACCATTTGATCAAGTAATCACACTCCTTTGTATTTACAAATGAAACTGTATGTCCATACAACAACATGTATGTGAATGTTTATAACGCCTTTATTTATAGTCACTGAAATCTGGAACAACTCAAATGTCTATCAACTGGCATGTGGATTTTTTAAATTGCCCCGGAATTCTCAGCAATAGAAAGGAACAAATACTGATACATGTAACAATTTGGATTTGTGGCTTCACCATTTATTAGCTACAGGACCAGAAGAAGTTACCTAACTTCTCTAAACTTCGGCTTCCTTTTCTATTAGAAAAAAAAAAAAAAGACAGCCATATTTGCCTAAAGGTTAGGCATAAGACATAAGATACATGACATCCAGTTAAACTGGACTTTCAGATAAACGAATCGTTTCTTAGTATAAACATTTCCCAAACATATTTACACTAAAATGTGGTTTGTTGTTTATCTGAACTTCAACTTTAACTAGACGTTCTGTGTTTTTGCTTGCTAAAGCTGGCAACCTTACAAAGAAATTGTGAGAATTAAGATACTGGCACAACATGGGGCGCCTGGGTGGCTCAGTTGGTTAAGCGACTGCCTTCGGCTCAGGTCATGATCCCGGAGATCCGGGATCGAGCCCCACATTGGGCTCCCTGCTCGGCAGGAAGCCTGCTTCTCCCTCTCTCACTCCCCCTGCTTGTGTTCCCTCTCTGGCTGTGTTTCTCTCTGTCAAATAAATAAAATCTTAAAAAAAAAAAAAAAAGATACTGGCACAACAAAACGATCGCCAAGCGTTAGGCATAATAAGCGTTAGGCAAAACAGCTGACGCTGTTAACCCTCTTTTCTTACTTGTTCCTTTATTTTTTTCGCGCCATTTTAAAATAAACCAACTCTACTCGTGGCTCTTCTTCCCAAGGAGGGACCAACTCCAAGAGAGCACCAGGTTTCAAACCCACCACCACTCCAATTGTTAAGCGAAGACATTCTGGGTGACGTCATGACGCACAAGGGCCTCCCCCAAAGGCGCCCAAGACGCATAAATAAGACGTCAGCGGGCCAGGAACCAGCCTCGGGGCCTGACGGGATTGTGGCGGTCCTCTCTTTCCCAACTCGGAAGCCACCGCAGGCTCCAGACGCTCTCAAGATGGCGACCTCTCTGGGTTCCAACACTTACAACAGGCAGAACTGGGAGGATGCGGTGAGTCGGCCGGCCGGAGGAGAACAGAGAGAGGCGGCGGAGCCGGGCCTCCTTCGGGCAGGCAGGCCCGTAGCTGTGGAGCGGCCAAGGGAATTCCGGGCAGGAGCCAGCGCTGCGGCCTAACTCGGCCGGAGCGGGAGGCTGGAGGGCGGCCCTCCTCCGGGCTTGGAGGGAGAGGGCTTAGCCAGAGTCCTGGACCAGCCAGCTTCTCACCCCTGCCCTCTCCACTCACTTCGAGCTGGTCTTTTCTCCCGCCACCTGCCGGAAGTGCAGACAGCGCCCCCTCCCGCGACCGGGCCCGTGCTAGACTCGGGTTCCTGCCCTACCCTGTCCCCCACCCTCGCTTCTCCCCTCCCCTCCCCCCTTCCCCGCGAGTGTGGCTGAGATGGCAGGGTCTTCGGAGCCTGGCTCTCAACTAGATTTCCCATTTTCACCAGGACTTTCCCATTCTATGCCAGACGTGTCTTGGAGAAAACCCATATATCCGAATGGTGAGTGAGCGCATGTGAAACGGAAGTTATTAATATTCTGTCAGTGTTGTATTTGCACGCTGTCCATGAAGTGCTTTTCTTAGCCAAGCCAAAGTATTGATGCTTCTTTACTAACCCAAAGCATAGGACGATTTGCAAAGGACTGTCATGCTTATTCTGTCTTTGGAACTCACTGGCAGTCCTGAGATGTAGGAGTGATAATATAACAGCTAATATTTGTTGAGCATTTATTTGGCTAGCAATTAGGTCTGTTAACCAGAGGCAGAGACAGTTATGTCTTTTCAGTATGGCAAGTAAGGAGGGGAGCTTGGATTTCAATTCAGATATGCTGACTTCAGGAACCTTAGCAAGGTAGAAGGAGAACCAGGACTAGATAGTAGGTGTCCTGACTCCTATAATCAAATGCCTTTGGCCACTGCACCTTGTAGTTTCTTTAGTGTAAAATAACCCCATCCTTATAAATGAGAGTAAAGTAATCAGTAATTAACATTGGATGATTAGAATAAGGCTGTGTTGTGATCGATCTCAGAGATCTTGATTGACTGTGTACAGGATATCTGCCCAGGATGGGTCTATAGTAGTTACCCCTGACTCACCTTTGTAAAATGGGCTGGCCAGAGCAATGTCCTCCGTGATTTGGGGACGTTGGAAACTGTTAGGAACTTTAATTCTTAGGAGAGAACTTGGGAACCAGAAGTGAGCCTAAGAATTGTGTCAATAGAAAGATACATATTTACCTTAGATCCTAAGATTCTTAAGAGGTTAATGATTCGTAGTAGCTAGTTAGACTACATCTGCACTCCCATACATCCAGTAGGTGGTCCCCCACCACCACTTTGTTAGGATGCCAGGGATCTCCAGGCACATTTCATGGGTTATCTTTAGGGAAGGAGGAGACATCTAATTTTTGTCTTTCTTGCTCTTTTCTATTTTTTCTGTTTCAGACCAAAGAAAAGTATGGGAAGGAATGTAAAGTAAGTATGTCTGTTCAAGAATAATTATTTTATTTTCCTCTTCTTTTCAACTTGTTGGGCTTTGAGGTTCTCCAGTAAAAGTCAGTGCTACACGACTTTCATATATCATTTATGTACTCATTGACTGTTAACTGCTTAATGTGAGAGGTAAGAAAGTGAGCCCTTTAATGTAAAGGTCCTTAACCTGGTGTCTGTGGATGGGCTTTGAACCATCTGAGATGATAGACTGAGTGATGTCTGATAATGCACGTAAGGGTTTCAACAGAGAGGGAAAGTCGTAGCTGCCATAAGGTTTTTAACATGCACTCCTCATTGCCCCCCCCCCAAAAAGGATTAATGGTCCTGTTATTAGTGGTGGTTATCTCTAGTGTAGGGAGGACTTTGACTTTTGGATATTTTATTTCTGTACTATGTGAATTTTTTAACTCCTGGGGAGAGGTTTTGTAACTGGGATTAAAACATCAGGAGGTATTTAGACTACACGATTGCTAAGGTCTCTTTTAAACCCTAGATTCAAGGATCTTTTCTTTCAGTCTGCCATTGTTATTACATCTCCTGGCCTTATTGTTCAGATCAGCACCATTAACACTCTGGCTCTTATTTTGTTTTCCAGATCTGTGCCAGGCCATTCACAGTGTTTCGCTGGTGCCCTGGGGTCCGCATGCGTTTCAAGAAAACTGAAGTGTGCCAAACCTGCAGTAAATTGAAGAATGTCTGTCAGACCTGCCTCTTGGACCTGGAGTATGGTATGTCTTCCTTGTGTTACAGGTCTGGAAGCAGGCAGATGCCGGTGCCCTGGGAGATAAACCAGTCTTCTTGTTTCCCATTTCTCACCCCATCTCTGGTTCTGACCCCACTTTGGAGTGCCCACTGTGCTCTACTTTTCCTAGAAGAGGAGAATCATACTAGGCCTTTCTAGAGCCCTTCTGATGAGATCAGGCACGTTCAGGGTGATATGGCCATAGACTCTAAAGCCCTTCTGAACAAGAGGAACTCAAGGAAAAGTTGGGAATTAATCAGAATCGGCCCAAATTTCTCTCATGTACATCTCTATAGACAAACTGAAAGAAAGGCTTTGTTCCTATGATATGTAATTTCTTTTCCTTGGGCTTCTTTCAAGATTCAAAGCTCTTTCCCACAATCCTTACCAGAAGCATTGGCTAATTGTATTTTAGATTTTTGTCTCAGCTGTCTTTTTAGGACTGGTGTACTATAACTGCTACTATTTTAAGAATAACTGCTTTTGAGGATGATTTTTTTTTAACCACAAGTGACTTTCTGTTTGTGGAAAAAAGACTTTTTCAACGAGTGTTGCTACTGTACAATAAAATAAAAGGGAAAATATAAGTTTATATGTATGTTAAGCTCAGAAAGATAGCTGCTAATCAAAGTCCCGGTCACATATTTTTAAATATTATTTATATATTTGTTAAAAGTGTTCTGGTTCTGGAATGCTATGATTCTTCTATGCCTGTGCCTATCCAGAGGATCTGTAAGGCGGGCTTAAAAATAACTCACTTTGGGGGCACCTAGGTGGCCTAGTTGGTTAAGTGTCTGCCTTTGGCTCAGATCATGATCCCAGGGTACTGGAACTGAGTTTCCACGGAGCCTGCTTCTCTCTCTCCCATTGCTTTCTGCTCCCCTTGCTTATACACAGGTGTGTGTGCATGCGTTCTCTCTCTGTCAAATAAATAGATAATCTTAAAAAATACTTTTTACATTTATTTTATCATAAACATTGTTTTAGTAAAAGTTATTTTTTATTATTTAAGCTATTATTTATTAATTACAGGTCAAGTCTGACCATAACCAGATGTTACTTATCTAAAATGTATTCTAAAACATTGATTTCGAATTGCTTGACAGCTCAGGAATTTGGGCAGTTTCATAGACTGCTCTGTGATAGTTTTGGCCTGATGATAATAAAGATTTTTAATAAAAATAAAGCCTCTGATACCTAGGAGGAGAAGAGAATAATAATGTTGTATTCCAGGTGCAGTTCAATATGGATTTGTTTTAAAATATATCTTGAGGGTTTTTTCCTCTTTTCCTTTGTACTAGGGTTGCCCATCCAGGTTCGTGATGCGGGATTATCTTTTAAGGATGACATGCCAAAGTCAGATGTCAACAAAGAGTACTACACACAGAATATGGAGAGAGAAGTATGCTGCCACTTTCTTGATGTAATTTTATATTTGGTAGAATCCTGGTGGTTTCACACAGTATACAGTTTATCTTTTGAACTTGTCATCCATCTATAGATTTCTAACTCTGATGGAACGCGGCCAGTTGGCATGTTGGGGAAAGCCACCTCCACCAGTGACATGTTGCTCAAGCTGGCCCGGACCACACCCTACTACAAGAGGAATCGACCCCACATTTGCTCCTTCTGGGTAAAAGGAGAATGTAAAAGAGGAGAGGAGTGCCCATACAGGCAAGACCTGAATTGTGCTATCATTATTGGCTTCAGATACTTAGTCATTTAAGAGGTGGAAGATGCTAGTTTAAACTATTTCTATTTTAAAATGTATAAGTTTATACAACTAGTATGATAAATGTCATATCTTAGGGCTATTACATTTATTTATTTATTTTTTTAAATATTTTATTTATTTGACAGAGAGAAACACAGCCAGAGAGGGAACACAAGCAGGGGGAGTGAGAGAGGGAGAAGCAGGTTTCCTGCTGAGCAGGAAGCCCGATGTGGGACTCGATCCCGGGTCTCCGGGATCATGACCTGAGCCGAAGGCAGTCGCTCAACCAACTGAGCCACCCAGGCACCCCAGGGCTATTACATTTAGAAGAGCTTGTTGAAATTGCTGTTTTTATTTGTAATGGGACTTTTACTCATAACCAGGCCTTGGGAAACTAAGTTGTTATGCCATATGTTGACTCTAAAAATTTCCAGCTGGGAGCTAAGTCATCACTGTCATAGTGTAACTAGCTTGAATCTGGTCATATAGTTGAAGGCCAGTGAAGGCCAGGGCCCACAAGGGTGTGTGAGTATGTTTCAGTCAGGACAGCCAAGCATCTGGCGTAGGAGTTCTTTTTTTTTTTTCTTTTTTTTTTTTTTTAAGATTTTATTTATTTAACAGAAACAGCTAGAGAGGGAGAAGCAGACCTCCCGCAGAGCAGGGATCCCGGTGCAGGGCTCAATCCTGGGACTCCGGGACCATGATCTGAGCCAAAGGCAGATGCTTAATGACTGAGCCACCGGGTACCCCATGGCCTAGGAGTTCTTGATTTGGGGTTGGTTAACCTCACACCCACAACAATAATTTGCTTTTTTCTGGGGTTGGTCCATAGCTTTAATGAGACTCCCAGTGGCATACAAGACCTCAGATACATTAAGAACCATTGACCTAGAGAAGGGTAACCATGTTTTGTTTACTTTTTGTTTTGAAGCGGATTGAGCGAAAAGCATTTCTTGATAAGGAAACTGTTACCTCAGGTGGCTTTTAGGAGGCTGGCAAGTCTTTGTGATACAATAAATCCTTTGGTATTAGCTCTGTCGTAATAATTATGTTTGGTATGACCATGGTTTCTAGTTCAAAAGGCGTTTCTGGGTATGTGTATGTAGCTACTGTTGGGTAATACCTGTGAATTCTTCCCTTTGTTTCACCTTTATGTACTCTTCTTTCCTGAACCATAGACACGAGAAGCCAACGGATCCCGATGACCCTCTAGCTGATCAGAACATTAAAGACCGGTATTATGGTATAAATGACCCTGTAGCAGATAAGCTTCTAAAGAGGGCTTCCACTATGCCTCGCCTGGACCCACCTGAGGACAAGACCATCACCACGCTTTATGTTGGTGGCCTGGGCGATACCATTACTGAGACTGATCTAAGGTTTGTAGATAAAATTTTATGAGCTCTTTCTGCTTTTAACTCCCCTGGAATGCTTTTTTCGGCAAAAACACAGGCAGGCATGATAATTCTGTACAAAGTACATTTTTCTTTAGCCACTCTATAGTTAGTATCATGCTGACTGGAATTTTTATAAAATTATCCTTTTTGATGCCAGAGTAGTAATGTTCATCAACCAGGGGCGCTTATTTGACCCTTGCATATAGTAATAATGACATGAGTTGGTTTTTCTGTTTTTTTTTTTTTTTTGAGAGCGAGCATGTGAGTGGGGAGCAGGGGCATGAGGAGCAGAGAGGGAGAGAGAGAATCTTAAGTAGGCTCCATACTCAGCATGTCACTGACATGGGGCTTGATTTCACAACCTTGAGATCATGACGTGAGCCTAGATCAAGAGTTGGGCACTTCACTGACTGAGCCACCCAGGTGCCCCTATGTGAGATTCTGTGCGACCTAATAGCCACTTAGAATTTCTAAAATACAGCACATATCGAAGTATGATTAATTATGTCAAGGAGGGAGAACTTGGCATTTATAAAAATCTTACAGTTTATTTATTTATCTTTTTTAAAAAAAGATTTTATTAATTTGACAGAGAGAAACACAGCTAGAGAGGAAATACAAGCAGGAGGGAGTGAGAGAGAGGAGGAAGCAGGCTCCCTGCCGAGCCGAGAACCCGATGCGGGGCTCGATCCCGGGAGTTCGAGATCATGACCTGAGCTGAAGGCAGATGCTTAATGACTGAGCCACCAGGCGCCCCAAAAGTCTTAACAGTTTGAATTGTTGACTTTTTGGAGAGATTTCTATTTAGTGTATTTGTATTATCCTTGGCTTGTATTTTGCTTGGCTAGATGAGGCACCTGGATAGATAGTGATGGAAATTACCTCTTGCAGGGAAATAAATGAAGAAGAATCTCCTATAAATGTATAGGCTTCTCCATTAAACCCGGTCTAAGTGAGCTAGACTATCCCCACAGTTGACATTTCCTGCTCCTGCTCCTCCTCCTCCATTTTGTTTCATCATCATCGTCATTGTCGTTGTCATTGTTTTATAGCCTTAAAAATCTTTTAAATGTTCTTGGTTCATGGGCCATGAGCACTTTGGTTTGCCAGACCCTTATGTAGGGCTTAGGTCCCTAAGGAACCTGCTGGGGCCCTTTTTCCTACAGGGGGAAAGACCTCTGAAATATTTGTAAACCTTTTTTTACTCATTATTATTTACTTATTTATTTATTTTACTCATTCTCAGTAGCACCCACAGTAGGGCAGGGTAATGAGGGGACTCACCTGCAGGTGGTTTGATAACCACGGGGCCACCTGCCTCATAAGTCAGCAGAAGTGTGAATAATGCATCACAACTTCCTGGGAGTATATCATTAACTGTCCTGTTTCTCTGCCTGTATCCCTTCAGAAATCACTTCTACCAGTTTGGGGAAATCCGGACGATCACTGTCGTGCAAAGACAGCAGTGTGCATTCATCCAGTTTGCCACGAGGCAGGCTGCAGAGGTGGCTGCAGAGAAGTCCTTTAATAAGTTGATTGTCAATGGCCGTAGACTCAACGTGAAATGGGGAAGGTGAGAATTAGACCCTTTTAAAATGTCTTTATTGATATTTTTAAGAAAGTGTTCCATTATGTGGTGACTAGTATGTTTTTGAATAGGTTTAAATCAGTAGGACTGTTAAGAATTTTTCATTTTCTAACACTTCGATCTTGTGAACATTGGGAATTCATTCAGGGTTTTGATGTAGTAATCTGCTTGTGTTTTTTATGACCAGCTATTAGAGGCCAAGTGTGATGCTAGGATATGAAAAGTAGATTTGAGAGTGTACAAATGCAGTAGACCTAGAATTTGCCCAGTTGTCCCGTGGAGAAGAAAAGCTAATTCAAGTTTGAAAGTGATGATTGTGTAAGAGAGACTCAGGTGAAATGCTCTGGAGGTTCAAAGGGAGGACAGGTTTTTAACTTAGAAGCAAGAAGATCACTAAGAGCAGCAGCGCCCTGGACCGAGTCCTTCCGGTATGCTAAGTCAGCACAGTGCCAAACACAGCAGAGCTAGCCTCTTCTCATCCATACATTTCCAGCAGATTTTGAATCCAGGTCCTTCTGGCTTTAAAACATTTGCTTTTTATCCATTCTGCACTGTGGCCTTTATGGGGAAGGAATGTTTGCCGAAGAGGAGGCACAGAGCGAAGGATCTCTGCTGACTAAGATGAGAGGCAGAGGTGTAGAGAAGGTGGGACCAAGAGTTGACACTGTGTGTGTGCCTCAGGTCCCAAGCAGCCAGAGGAAAAGAAAAAGAGAAGGACGGAACCACAGACTCCGGGATCAAGCTCGAGCCTGTTCCAGGACTGCCAGGAGGTGAGTGCAGCCTTCATGCCCACCCAGTAGCTTGCTGACTTCAGATGCTCACACTGCCCTGATGCTCCTCGGTGTGAGGAGACACCAGCCGGCTGGGTCTCTGGCTCCTACAGCAGCCCTTTTCTCCCAGCAGGGGCCCAGGGACTTACAGGAGGGGAAAGCAATGTCGCACAGTTGTCTTCCCTCTGACTCTTAGCTCTTTTCTGTTCTCCAGCTCTTCCTCCTCCTCCTGCTGCCGAAGAAGAAGCCTCTGCCAACTACTTCAACCTCCCCCCGAGTGGTCCTCCAGCTGTAGTAAACATCGCACTGCCACCACCCCCTGGTATTGCCCCACCACCACCCCCAGGTAACATCTGTCGTCCTTCTTAGTAAATGTGTCTAACTTAGCTCAGAAAAATCCCTGTCAGAGTCCTGTCCTCACATCTCATTATCATCTCTAAGTCCTTTGAGTTTGCCCCATAGAAGTCTGCAAGTAAACCTTGTGTTAGGGTCCCTGATCTTTGACTTTTTTTTCCTGGCCTGCCAAGGAGAGGAAAGTTACCAGTGTTCTAAAGGTCTGTCTATATGTATAATCAGAATGGAAGTTACTGGATTATAGTGATCTATCATGAGCTTGTCCCCTGTTTTAAACTAAATCCTAACTGATGTCCTAGAGTGTCATTGCTTAAAGTAGGCGTGTGTTTCATTGTATAAAGCATTCATTACCTGTCTATAAGATAGAGAGCTTGTGCCAGTATGTAAATTCATGAAGTCTTGTTACAAAAATGTGCCAGATAAACTAAGCAGTGTCCTTGGTCTTGTAATCAAGTTAAATTTTGGCTCAAGTTACACACGGTTTTATCTTTGAGGGTGGGGAGGGACTAGTAATAAACAGTCCCAGGACCATCACTTTGTATCGTGCTGCTCTAGAAGCTGCCAGTGAGAATGAAGAGTGTAGGTGAATCACAAGTACCCGGTTCTCCGGTGGCAGAGTCCCTATCCTCTTTAACGAAGTCTGGTTTCTGAACACCCTCCATTCTATGATAAGGCATTGATGGTGGTGGTGACAGGGTCTTGCCTCCACCTGATTTCTTCCTCCCCTCCCAAATTGTGATGGAATCCTGTTGGGTAGGGGTGGCATGTTTGGTAGACAACAGAGGTTCAGGTGACATACCTTGAGTCCCGTGGGGTTTTCTTTTAACCTGGTGTGAGGGGACAGCTTTCTAAAACCCAAGAGGTACTATAGGTAGACGTTCCTAAGCAATTCTGTGAACTGACATTTTCTGAAGCCCCTTATCAATTTGGTTTCTGTGTAGGTGGTTTTGACCTTAGCAAGATTCAGAGGTTGGAAAGGTTGTCAAGGAAACAGCAAGCCTAACAAATCTGTCCTCTCCCATCTGCAGGTTTTGGGCCACACATGTTCCACCCAATGGGACCACCCCCTCCTTTCATGAGAGCTCCAGGACCAATCCACTATCCTTCTCAGGACCCTCAGAGGATGGGAGCTCATGCCGGGAAACACAGCAGTCCCTAGCACATTATCACCACTCCGGGGCTTTACAGAAGAAAGGGCGCTTAAAAATCCCAGTACATGAATCTTGGAATAAATCTATTTTTCCTTCCTTTGTAGTTTCCATGGTAGCTGAATGTGTTCAGATGTAGGCAGTCAGAGAACGACAGCCATCCTTCCCTACATGTATTCCAAGGATTGATGGACCTCAAATAAGCTGCCATTAACACATCTGGTTACTGCTATAACATTACTAATCAAACTTATTTCTATGGCGAACAAGCAACTGGGTGAATTGGAATGTCTAATGGAGTTACCATCCCAATTAGATGTTCATTTTTGTATCTTCTTTGGGGGGAGAAAAATTGACCTGCAGTAAAATCTTTTCGACCATTTTTATGTCCATTGGGTATTCTTCCTTTTTATCATCTGCAAAAAGATTACTAGTACTAATCATTGTAGTGGCATGAGTGTGATTTAACACTTCAGAAGTCAACATTAAAGAGACAAGTAGAAACCAGCACCCAGCACAGCCCAGATCTTTTCTTACCTCTCCTTTCCTCACTTATTACTAAAGGAATCTGGCGGATAGTTTTACCTCTCTGCGCTACCAAGACAAAAAATTGCTTTTTATTCCTGTCAGTTGGATGGAAACACAAATGTCATGGAGCTGTGTATCATTGAAGAAATCTGGTGTCTGGGATGAAATTATTTTAAAGAGCTTCCTGTAAAACACGTGAACAAACTGTGAGCTGAAAGGCGCTGGTCTGTGTTGGGAGACCTGTGGCCTGCAGCTGGGACTGTCACCTTTAGCATTCGCCTTCGTGTGTCTTCAGCGTCTCGTTTTCAGCCCCTGTTTCTGGCCAGGGGACTCTGTTTGGTCTTAGAATGTTTGGATATAACTGAATTGTAGATGGTAAAAATAATTGGATGTTATGTTGTGTTTTTTGTTTTTAAAAAATTAAAACGGGTCAATTTTCCAAACGTTGTCATAGGCTTATTTCTAGATTTTTGTTTTCCTTATCATTTGGTAGCTCCCCTTGAGGTCAGTAGAAGTTGGAAACCAGTAAATTTTTGGCTTTAGACTGTTTTGATTTTTATTTCTGTGTCTGTTCTATGATGGGAAAAAGGCTCCAGCCTTTTTAGTAAGTACTTACGGGTATGAGGTTGAAATAAGCTAATGCATAGAGGACACTCAGCACAGAACCTGTCATGTAGTGGCCGGTAAGTGGTAGCTTTAAAAAGTCATTGCCTATTATACAAGTCATTTTAAAAGGTAAAGCAAAAGTTACCTGAAATTCCATTTTTCTGGAAGTCAATTCCATGTCATTTACCTAAAATAGATACTTAGTGGGATGGACAATGGACATAACCCATACAATACCCATTTTTAGGTTCTCTGGAGAATTTTTTTCCTCTAGAGGGTTTCATCTTGGGGTGTTATTTTTTATTAAGATTTTAAGTTTTAAAAGTCTGGAAGGATTTAGAAAATTTGATTTAATTTCAAGTAATACCAAATTGAGTCTGAGGGTACTTCCAAGTATTTTGACACCATTTTGGGTGGGGTTGGGTTTGTTTTTGCTTTTGGCCTACTTTATGACATGTAAAAAGATCTTTAGCCAATTTGTGAGTAAGATGTGGATTACATACAGTGTTTTAATAATTGCTAGGTTTATTTATATCTGTACATATGTATACATATGTAAGTATATGACTCCAATTGTATATTCTTGCCTTTTTGAGAAGGAGTAGATTCTAAATTTTGTGTACTGTCTGGCTGTGGATATATATTTTTTTGAAAAGCAGAATATGCCAGCATAAATTGAAGTATAAAAATGATGCTCAATCTCTCTTGAGTAAATCAGAATTAAGAGCAATTAGATTTTGACAAAAACTCTTAGGTACTTAACCAACTCCATTTCCTTTTCCTCTAGGGCACACAGCTGGGGGCACACTTGGTGAAAAGTAACCTTTGCCATTCCCAGACCAGGTCTGTAAAAACATCTCACTTCATCCTATGAGCTCTTTCCCCATCTGGCTAGATACACCAGACAATGATGAAGATGGGAGAATCACAATGGAAGGAGCCTGGGTTCTCTATCACTGCCTTGAAGAGAGAGCATTGTGATGGGAGGAAGTTTTGTTACAGTAAGCTGTTGAGACCTGGGGATTTATCTGTTACAGCAGCTAGTGTTACTCCAATAACAGAGACATAGTTGACTCTCAACACAAAAAAAGAAAAACCCCATTTTTGTTTATACCAAGTAATGGTTTAAACAGACTCTGGAGCCAGATTACTGTGTTCTGATTCTCACTTCAGCACCTCCCAGCTGTGTGCCCTCGGGTACATTACTTAACCTCTGTCTACTTGTCATAATGCCTCAGCCCCTAACCTTTCTTGCTGCCTGTAGTATTCTTGAGGTCCTCCTCTCCTGGAGAAGGCTCAAAAGGCATAGCACCATGACAGCTGAACGAAGGCAGCTCATGGGGCAAAGAGTGATGTGACGGATGCTTTAGAAGCCAAGTCAGTGAGCCACTGTAATATCACCTGAAATAAATGGAAGTGAAAGAGGGGTCTAAGATGACACTTCCAGGTCTCTGGTTTGCTCACATGGGTGGAAGGATGCCTTTTCCTGACGGGATGATGGGTAGGGATGGAGAGTGAGATTGGGAAGTAGCAGGGGAGTCCAATATGGGGTTTGCTAAGTTTGTTACCTATGAGACTACTGGCAATGCCCAACCCAAAAGGAATTGGAGCTTAAGAGAGAGAAAGATTTGGGAGTTGGTGATGAAGTAGCATTTGAAGCACTGGGTGTGGAGTGAAATCCTGCAGGATAGGAATATAGAACATTAGTTCTTAAGCTTAAGTAGGTTAGTTCCTTCCAAGGGTCTATAAGTGGATGAGGCAAAGACCACCCTTGGAGAAATACTAGTATAGGACAAAATGGTGGCCTTCTAAGTTTAGAAAAAGTTATCCTCCCCAGAGATTCTCTAGTCTTTGAATTCTCTAACATTTTATTATAAAAATTTTCTAATGTATAGGAAGGTTGAATAAATTTTAACTGTGAGCAATCCTATATGCACTCACTAAATCCACAATTAACATTTGGCCATATTTGCTTCACCACATATCTGTATTCCTTTATGCATCTATTAATCTATTTTTTATGCATTTCAGAGTTAAAGACATCAGTATACTTCACCTTGAAGCACTTGAGCATTTAATATAATTAACCAGACTTCAGTATTTATAGATTTTCCAGGTAAATTTACATAGATTGGAATTCACAGATCTTGAGTATGCTATTCAGGAATTTTAATATTTTATTCATTTATGTGACCCAAATTCCCGGCAAGATGTAGAACATTACCATCACTCCAGAAAAATTTCCCGTTCTCCCCAGTCAATACCCATCCCTCACCAATCTCCAGAGGCAACTACTGTTCTGATTTTTTTTTACCATAGATTACTTTTACTCCTTATAACTTTATATAAATGGAATCATGCATTGTGAACTCTTTGTATTTGACTTCTTTCCAACAACATGATGTTTTGAAGGATCATCCATGATGTGTCTGATTCCTTTTTATTGTTGAGTAGCATTCCATGATATGATTATACCATTATTTACCTATCAACTTTCTGCTATCATGAATTGAAGCTGCTATGGATATCCTTGTACACATTTTTTTGTGAATATATGTTTTTATTTCTCTTGAATAAATAGAGTGAAATTCCTGGATCACAGGGCTGTTGCCTGTTTAGTTTTTTTGTTTGTTTTAGTTTTTTAAAAGATTTTATTTATTTGAGAGAAACACAAGCAGGGGGAGTGAGAGAGGGAGAAACAGGCTTCCCACCGAGCAGGGAACCTGATATGGGGTTCAATCCTGGGACTCTGGGATCATGACCTGAGCCGAAGGCAGGTGCTTAACGACTGAGCCACCCAGGTCCCCCAGCCTGTTTAGTTTTAAAAGAAACCATAAGACCTTTTCCAAAAGTGGTAGTACCATTATTTATTAACACCAACAAGAGTTCCAGTTGCTCTACAACATCACCAAAATTTGATGTAAAAAGTCTTTCTGGGGGGTATATCGTTAGTATTGCATTGTGGTTTCAGTTTGCATTTCCATTTTGACAAATAAGTTGAGCACCTTTTCAAATAGTTGTTGATTGTTTATATCTCTTTTTTATGAAGGATCTTTTCAAGTATTTTGGCCAACATTGGTTGTCTTTTTATTAACTAGTTATGGAAGTTTTAAGATAGATAGATGATGATTGATAGAAAGATAGATAGATAGATAGATAGATAGATAGATAGATATCTCCTAGATATAAGTCCTCTGTCAGATATATGTTTGCAAATACTTTCTTCGAATCTGCCTACTATCTTAAGGCACAGGTGATGACCAATTTTCTTGATGGGCAGAGAGTTCTCATTTAATGAAGTCTGATTTATTGTCTAGCATACCAAAATTTGTATCAGTTTATAACTGACACTGTAACAAGGCTGCTGTAACAAAGTATCATAAATAGATATTTAGTGGCTCCTCTTTCTGGAGGTTAAACAGAGTTGATTCTTTTTAAGGCTGTGGAAATGTGTTCCAAGTCCCTCTCCTAGCTTCTGGTGTTTGCTGGCAAGCTTTGGTATTCCTTGGCTTATAGAAATATCACCCCCGTATCTGCCTTCGTTTCCACATGGTGTTCTCCCTGTGTATATGTCTCTGTTTCCAAATTTCCCCTTTTATATCAAGACTTCAATCAGCTTGGATTCAAGCCCATCCCAATGACTTCATTTCTTGTTTGTTGAAAAGATTTTCCTTTGTTAGGTCTTTCGCATTTCCATATACATTTTAAAATTGGTTTGTCAGTTTCTACAGAAACATAGGACTCTGGGATTGTGTTGAATCTGTAGATCAGTTTCAGAAGAACTGATGTGTTGACACTGTTGAGTCTTCCACTTTGTGAACATGGTACAGGTCTCCATTACACCAAGTCTTCTGTAATTTCTCTCAGCAGTATTTTATACTTTCAGCATATGGGACTTGCACAACATTTGTTAATTATTACTGAGCATTTTGTGACTTGTTCCCATTGTAAATGGAATTTTAAAAAATTTGCTTTCTAACTGTTGCAGCTAATAGATAAAAATATAATTGATTTTTGTGTATCCACCCTGTATCCTGTGACCTTGCTAACTTTACTCAGTATTTCTAGTCCTTGCTTTATAGGTTCTAACAATAATACCATCGGCAGATAGAGACTATTTTACTTATTTATTCCCAGTCTTTATGCCTTTTATTTCTTTTTCTTGTCTTACTGAACTGGCTGGGACTTTGAATAGTATATTAACTAGAACGGGTGAGAGTGGACATCTTTATCTTATTCTCAATCTCGGGGGGATACCTTCCTATTTCACCATTAAGAATGATATTAGAGGGACGCCTGGGTGGCT